>OX402539.1:11293173-11412651 GCA_948098885.1 Drepanosiphum platanoidis
AACTTGAAAATATCCGAAAAATTCGTGATTTTTGTAAAAACCAATAACAGAAAACTCGCACCGAAATGATTAGGACCGAATACAATAATAGAAATTCCTCCACGTTTTTCAAGTGTTTACCGCACAAAAGTTCAGTCATAAGACAAAGAACATCAAACTCGACAAATTAAAGATCACAGCTGTTGAGTTGACATTTTTACCACCATCGAATTCTCGAGATATTTTATTAATTTGAACGTGTAAAATGTCCTTCCCCAAGGCGGTGTGCCTATAAGATGGACAGATCTACGCGAAAGTGCCGACATATGCGAAAACCACATTCGCGTTTTGAGATAAATCGTTATTACCAACACCTGCGTATCGATTGAACACGACCATAGATTGTCAATTATATTACTCTTTTTTTTTCTCGGTTTAGGTAAAAATCTGTCCATATGCGGAACTTGTAAACGGGATATGACCGTCGTCTCATTTTGAGCACGCCCCTGACTTGACACAATAGTATACTTACCGAACGAGTCGGGGCCGCGTTCGGCGCCAATCGAAAATCGTGCCCACGGACAAAGAAGGCACCGCGACGCGCGATCGCCGGATATCGTGGTTTATCCACAATAACGAAACGATATAATAATACACACGGACGTCACGGCGACCGTCGACGACTGATCAATACTCCGTCGTTCCGTTTTGAAATATTGACCGCCGCGAGAAAAGTCCTCGGCAGCAGCTCCCGTCGATAAGGACCACCTGATGAGGGGTCCGCGTGCAATCAGCGGCCGATTAGACCGACGCCGTTATCAAATCGCGTCGTTATCGTCCGGACGATAAAAAAATTATCGAAATACAATGTGAAAACGAGCGAGTTTTCAGTATAATCCGCGTTAGGGCGGGGAAGCAATCGAATGAAAACAAACCGTGCTCTCCGCGTGCGTCTCAACTCGAAGGACATTTAAATTGGACCGCTCGCGTCCTGATGAATCGAACGATATATTCAACGACGTCGCATCGATCGCGATGACCGACTACGACCCGCCGCCGGAACGTCCGTCCCGATCGGACTGCTGCGGTTCGGGTTGCGTGCCGTGCGTGCTGGACGTGTACGAGGAAGAACTGGGCCGGTGGGAACGGCGTCGGGGCCGCGGCGCAGACGACGCGCGTCTGCGCCGGGATCTGCTGTCGGCCACCGAGTACAAGCGGTTCGAGATCGCGTCCGTGCGGCCGCTGTGCGACGACGTGCGCGCGTTCACGTTCGCGGCCGTGCCGCGGGACGGCCGCGGTGGCGGTCGTCTGCCGATCGCGTTCACGCAGCACGTGCACGTGCAGTCGGACGGCGTGACCAGGCCGTACACGCCCGTGGCACTGGGCGACGACTGTTCGTTCGACGTGATCGTCAAGGCGTACCCGGGCGGACTGTTCACCCGGTCGCTGTGGACGAAGCGGCCGGGCGACGCGCTGCTGGTGCGCGGCCCGTCCGGCGTCCCGGTGGACCGCGCGGGACGCGAGTCGATGGTGATGTTCTGCGGCGGCACCGGCGTGGCCGCGTTCCTGGGCCTCGTCCGGTCCGCGCTGGACGACGGCGCGTGCGACGTGCTGCTGCGGTTGCACTATTCGTGCAGGACCCTCGGTGACGTGCTGATGCGCGACGCTCTCACCGAGTGCGCGGCCTACTGGAACTGCGCCGTGTTCCTGTACCTGACCAGGGAACGCGGCGATTGGACGCGGCTGTCCGAGTCGTTTCGGTACCACGAAAACGTTAGGAAAGGAAGGATTTCCCCTACCGTCGTCGGCGAAATAGTCGACGGGCAGCGGGGCTTGCGAACGCTGTGGCTCGTCTGTGGACCGGAAGAATTCAACCGGTCCGTCTGTGACTCGTTGAAAAGTCATGACGTCAAAGACGATTGTATCAGATTGTTTCATAATGCCGGCGTAAAGACTTGAAAGCATCTCGGTGGGAAATATCATTCAATTTTCCGACACACCGAAACTGCAGTTAGTTATTGTAATATAATATTTTATAGACTACAAAGAATAATTAATTGAAACAACGAGTCCTTATGAAAATCATTATTTGACGTCATAGTGAATATTTCAACGATTGAATAGTAAATTAAATTACATTAAGTCTGTCTTCATAATCAATAATAACAATTTATTGTCAAAAGGAATGTTTTATACCTATATTGAAACACAACATTAGGTAGTTATTTTACCTTTTTAATCGTCTCGAATGTTAAAAAAGAAACTATTTTCTTTAAATCGACAATCTGTTCATAATAAACTAATGTGATACTTTGTTTACAATTACAAATAAAATTAATAATGAAATAGCAGGAGGGAGGCTATGCATCGATGAAACCCTCTTGTAATATATTATATATTTTTTACTAGATATTAATTATTTTTCAATACTTAATTTACAAGATTTCGATACTATTTTAAATTTAATCGGCGTTGAATTATTAGGATTTAAAAGCATTTAACAAGGTATGTTTTCTTTCGAAGAATATTATGATTGTCCTTTGGTACTCATAAAATGCATTTTATTTTGAAAATAGCCATTCCAAAATCTATTGAATTTACTATTAGTTTCTTATATTTCAAAAAAAAAATTGTAAGAAACTGCGAATCAATAATATTTTAACAATGATATAGGTTGATTTATTTTTAGAATATTTCTAAAATGATATGTATTTATCATCAGGATATTTATACACTGGCTTTGGTAATTAATACAATAACAATCAGTCAAAGTAGCATACATTTTTAATTCCTTAACAATTATTAATAAAACCTTAGGTTGTTAAGATTTTAATTAAAATGTTAATCTGTTATTTAAAGTATACATAAGTATTGCACATAAGTATAGGTGATTTAATAGAAAAAAAGAAAAAGAAATTCAACAAAAATTAATATTTGTATTATAATATTTTACCTAAGCAAAAAATACATTTGCGCAGATTTATATTCATTAGAAATAAAAAAAACAAATTGTAAATCTCAAATATTATATTAGACATTAATTTTTAACAACAACAGTAATTCATTTGAATATTAGTTTTCACTAAAATTAAAATACAATATATAGTTTTACTTAATTAAATTTATTATTAAGTGACTCAAATATTTCGTTATACATATCTACTTGTAAAAGTTTCCACATTCAGTTTTACATAACAATTTCAATTTTTGAGTAATTTACATGTTTACAAGTAACATAAACCCCAAATTATAAATACTACTATAAATGAGCTGCATAAATAAACACATTTCTTTTTTTTTTTTAAACAATTTAAAATTAATAAAAGTTATAACTCAATTTTGATTACCTACTTAAATTAATGAGCTAGGTAAATAATTATTATAGTGAAGACATTACACACAATAAGGGAAGCTGCTTTATTAATAGTATAGTTGGTATCAAATGAATTTTAATATTCCATAGATTATTTTTAATCATTAAAATATTCGTCAAGGCATTAATCACAAGTTTTTTTCATGGTGACAGTGTCTACCTGTAATTATTTTTCGCTTATAGTATAAACTATTTTTCGTAATTCATCATCCATCATCTTCGGATTCCAAGTATTGCTGATGACCATACAGAAGGGTTTTACCATTCAGAATATAGGTGGTTCATCTCGATATCGTCTATCTCTATACCTATCTAAATGAGCATCATATTCTCGTTCTGCTTCCAACCAATCTTGGTATTTATACCACCATTCTTCCCATTTTACATAATCAGTTAATGTTAGATCACCTAAATACCCTTGATCTTTATAATAAGCAAAACGACCTTTAACATCTTCAATAGATGTACCCTCTGGTAATGACCTGAAAACAATGTTTAATTTTAAGTAGTATGTAATTATTATTAATTTGAACAAGAATTATTAGTTTGATATTCACCCTAAAGCTGGAGTAGGGAATGGATGAGGTGGTGAACCAATTTCAACTCTAAAATCGTCACCAGCTGTCACACGAAGACTCCTTTGTGGTAACTCATGGGCACGGCCTAATTGGGCCATCTTACTGAAACGTTCAGATAATGTTAAATGACCTCCAGAAGAAGAACTCATAGGCATATCTGAACCACCAACACTGGATTCTTCTTCGGACATAGATTCTACTTTAATTGTTGGTTGATGTAAAACAGCCTAAAAATATAAGCAGGTAAATTAAATTGCAATTGATCACAAAATAAATGAGAATTACAGTTTCAATATGTGAAGACTTTGATCGATGTGATTTTTTTTTCTTGTGCGATTTCACTTTCTTAATACGTTTAGTTTTTGTAGGTAATGGTTCTGGAGGTGGACCGGTTTTAGGTAATCCAGTAGTAGAACTTACTTCAACCACAGGTGTATACCTTGGTACTGAAAATGATCTTGACCTAAATAAATTCAAAATTACTTACAAACTTAAATAATAATAAAAATAATCTATTACCTAGAACGTTCATGAATGGGAATAACAGGTCTAGACATTTTTGGAGATTTCGGCCTGGCTAAAGGTTCCGGTGGTGGTTCACGTCTACCGATCGGTATCCTGGCTTCACATACTGAACAATGTGAGTCTGAACATGTACTTACACTTGAAGAACGCACCTATAAGTTATTTATTTTAAAATCATTAACAAATCATTTTTCTTCCAAAAATAAAAATATACCTCTTCAACTGATGAGGTTCGAATACGTTTACGTCCATGCTTTTTAGACACTCTTCTTTTTGGGGGTGGTGAAGCTATCCTGCGATTGCGACTTAGTAGAGAAGTTCTTCGTCTTCTACTCAATGATCTGGATCGTCTGACACGTGAACCATTGGCTGCTGGAGACTCTGAAGAAGATCTACGTCTCCTTCTAGAATGTAAAGTTAAAGGAGATTTTCTGGCTCGATATGGTGACCGACGTCTACTTAAGGGCGATCCTCGTCTGAGTGATAAAGATCGACGTGATCTTCTTAAATCAGGTGATCGTGAGAGTGGTTTACGTCGCCTACGAGATGAAGATCTTTGCAAAGATGTATGTGAACAACTAGAAGAAAAGCTACTAGATGAACGCCTACTGATTGATCTAGATCTTCTATCAGAATATAACTCTTTGAAACCAGAATGTTTCCACCTGAAACAAATATTTTCACATTTATAATTGTGTGAAAGATATAAAAAACACTTTATAACTTAAAGAATCTAAAAATATCAAGTAACATAGAAATCTTTCTTACATAATGTTATCTTCAGAATGTCAAATGTACTTCATTCAATAATTGGGACAACAATATTTTTTTCGATCAGTAGTGCATTAATTAGGTATTTAAACTACATATTGAAATTACAGTCGGCATATTTTTTTATTAATCTTTAGTTTAAAAACGTTAAATAAATTTGAAAAAGGACACCGATGCAGACTATATTTGAGCTACCCTGACTCAAAATTAATTTATTTTCAAATTAAAAACAATACAATTGATAATATTTACTTAAATCACCATATGGCCTACGTACCTAATAAACTAACCAAATGTCAATAAATGTAAACATTAAAAATGAGCTAATCACTCCTGAACTTAAAGATATCTTTCTTTATTTTTTAAAGAAATTTATTAATTAAGTAATAATGGCAATATCTCAAACTTAGATAACTTGAAAGCTATGTTTTTTGTCTAGTTATCTTTGAAATAAATAATGTAGGACTTCAACAGCTAAAAATTTTACCATGGGATATTTTAATTCTATATACTCCATAATGACATGATTTATATCAGTTTATAATTGGAAAATGATCTTTCAAACTTCAATGATACATTTTGGCTATAAAATTCAAGTTCAGTTTAGCTTAAACTTAATTTTCTTTTGTTGTATAATATTATTTCTGTATAATGGTACACAGTATTATTACTTTTTATAGTAAAGTGTATTATGTTTAACATAAACAAATAGCAAAACGTGAATAAAAAGTTTTGACAATTGTTAGAAAGTTAACATTATAAGTATTATTGAAAAACGATTTAAATTTTGAATAATAAAAAAAGAAATCTTAAATAATAATTTAATAATATATTTAAAGTTTTTTAGTTTTATCTGTTTAACAACTGTATTTGATAATCTTTTATAAAGGTAGTATATAACATTTTAAAGTTTATATTAGGTATAATATGTTCATAAATGATTTTTCAATTTTTTAAATCTCGATGAGTCAAAACATTGTATTCTCAAATTCTATTACAGTTACCTTAAAATTGTCAACTAATCTATTTAATAACAAACCTGTTTGGATCTTTTTCTTCGACTTCTAAGACTTTATTAATCCAATACTGACTTTGATCTCTGTCTTTTCGAGCCCTCTTAACTACATTTTCTAATTCTCTTCTAGGAGAATCTATTATCAAATAAAAAATTTAATACTTCAGTTTCAGGAAAACAAAAAAAGTTATTACCTTTTGATCTGGCACGGCTTGAAGAAGCTCTTTTATCAGCTCTATGCCTTTCATTTCTAGACATGTTCAATACTATAAAACAATAAATGATGAATTATTATAAAACTTTTAAATTATTAAAGTAATTAAGTGTATAATAAAATAAATATTATCATTTATAACATAAAATGGCCATTAAATAATATTATATGTAATTGAACAATTTTTGACGTACTTCATACCATTAGTCGATCTGTCAGAATTACTTGGATTCATAAACGCCCAGATGATGAGTTGCGACTCATAAATGAAAACGCCGAGCAAAGGAATATATGTCGATCCAGATTTACAAAACAGGAATAAATGGGATTAATACTCATTTACTAATACATTTAATTTAAAAATAAAGGTTAGTTTGAAAATAATTATTTAAATCAATTAGGTAGGTATCTAATTTATTAATATAAAAGTAAAACCAACTAATTTTAATTATTTAATTTGGTTTCCTTGAAAGAAATTCTGGGCCTCATTGAAATAGGCACTATAAGTATCAAATATTTAGAACTAAAACTGTTTATTACTAAGAAATGTGTTGAACATTCATAACATTATTACAAGTAAAAGAAAGATGTTTGAAGAAGTAAACCAAAACATGTATTTAAATTAATTAAAACAATAGTTTAATTGAATATAAAGAAAGAATGAATTAAGTAAAACCAATAACAATATTTTGTTTCATGTTTACTTTAATGAGTTAGATTATTTCCCAAGGAATAGCAAAAAGAATTGAAAATAAATAATGATAAAATTTTAAGATATAGTAAGGATGGAATCGGTAAAACATTTCACTACACATCACAGTAACCTAATGGTATTATGACATACGTTACTTTTGTGAGCGAGTTACATTGTCAAGAAATTGTGTGAAAACTTGTAGCATGCTTTAGATAGACATTAAACGCATCAAACTTGGTATGAATGGTAAGCTACCCGAACGCAATCGCAAGCGTAATCGAATCGCGACGACCGAACGGCGAACGGATTTTATTCCGACGAACGGCCCCCGGCAGTACGCGCCGGTCGGAGGCATGATGTACATCGCGTTGCGCAATCATTTTATAACTAACCGACGGAAACGACTCACGATGAGCTTGACGGATCGAACGACTTAACATTCTACGTACAACACTCTTAACAGATTATGTTTTTTTTTTTCTTTATTGTTAAAAACACAGTTAATTTAAACTGTAGCTATAAGAATAAGAAAAAAAATCATTTCAGCCATTCCAGATTGCCAACAAAATACATACTTATCGAACCGACGAACGTGTCACTTTTTACTTTTATTTTATCAAATTATTTTTTCACAAAACACCACAACAAATGAAAGCACCAAATCGAATTCGAACAACGCATCGAACACTTCCGTCGGAATGCGATTGCTAACCCGACTCAGCTTTTTCACATTGAAAGCGTCTACGTCTACGACACCGATAATAATTTACATAACACTAGTAATAGTAAATACTATTGAGAAAAAAAAACACGAAGCAATAATAAAATTAAAAAAACATCGACCCCAGTCCGCAGTGCACGGGGACGCAGGCTGTCCAATGAGAGCAACAACGGGACAGTGTCGCCACCAACCATTATCAGCTGAAGGAAAGAAATAAATGTCCACAGATACGTCGCGTCCTATACGACTATATATATTATAATGTCTTACATATATTATACTATACTGGGTATTTTCTAATATTATTAAATTTGTCATGAAAAATCATTAAAATTTTAATAAGAAATCAATCACCTATTAATATGATTGTATGAATAATAAAATGGACTTCTAGAATAATCGAAGTAAGTGTTATCGTTAATTAACTCTATGGATTGAATTTACCAAAAACAACGCATAATCCAGCTGTTTATCAATGTATTAATTACCCATCTATATCTGTGATTTATAATAAAATATTATCAGGTAACCTACAGCGAGGGAGTAGTTAGTTGTACACTCCTGTTGCTGAAAATTAATTAAGAAACTACTTATTTGACCTTTGCTTATTCAGTTTGTTTTGTAATTTTTTGTAAATATATAAATTACCCGATAGCTAAAAATCATTGAATACCTCGTATTATACGTATATACATTATGCCCATAAAAAAACATACATAGTTCTGCATAGTTTGCCAACACAACAACAAACTCATCCCGCTTTTTTTCACGAGGTAGCTAAGCCATAAAAACTGTAATTTTCGAACCAGAAACGTATAAAAATCGAACCGATCGGTTATTATTGTAGGTGCCTGATTATACTATAATGATGTAAAATATTTCGTTATGAATACATAATCATGTAACAATAGTAATAGTAATAACAATAATTATTACTGTTTTCAAGTGCAAAATCGGAATAAGTTAAAGTACGCGTCGGTCCAATACTGCGTGGGCGACACGGCCAATGGAAAGTCAAGTAGCTCGCGCCATCCGACCAATGACAGCCGAGCTTTGCGCGCAACCCAACCGATCGAATGACGCGCGAAAGTACAGCAGCTTAACCAGTCTAGTGTCGACAGCGGTTCGCAATGTTCACATAGTTCTTCTCGGCTTTAACACGGCAGTCTTTATTTTTCTCCTAGTCAATTGTTATAATATTTTTCTCGTCAACGACTAATCAAACTTTTAATCGTGACTTTTGATTGTTTTTATCGAGTGACTTTTGTATCTGTTCCGACTTATTTCATTGCACAAGCCAATACCAACACCGAACAACTCAACAGCAACCCACCCGACAAGCCGTAAGTAGTACCGATTATATTTATTTACACTACCTGCAATATAGATAGGTTAGGTTATGGTTATGGTTAGGTCATAGGCGTCGATAGGGGGCCGCGAAGGGCTCCCCTCCCTTTTTCATGAGGTAGCAAAAATATGATTTCTGTTATAATATGATGGTTTTACGTTTCTGGTGAAAAGTAACCATAAACGTATAACCATCGAACAGATCAGTTATTAGAAGGTACCTAATTATAATGATATAAAGTATAACATCTATTTTTTTATTGCTGTCGTAAACATCTCCTCCTAACTCATTTTTATTTTCAAAATATCGTTTTTAAACTTTTTAAATTTTCTCATATTTGATTAAAAGTGTGTTCACGATTCATTTATTTCTGGAACAATTTGCTACCCCAGTAGTTTTTCCCGAATGGGGCGCCACTACTCGTATTGACATTAGGTATATTAAAGAGTTCCATTGGTGTATTATTTTCAAAACAATCACTTTCTGGCCTTTCCGGGGCACCTACTACTCTGCGTTTTTTAAATATTTGTTTGTAAAGATACGTATTCTTTATTTTTGATAAAACAATTTTTTTAAATGCAATATTACCCGTGTCCTATACATAACATTACATGTTTTCCGAATAAAATTAAACCACTCCAACAGAATACGAACAGCTATCTTTTCGATAACATTAATTAATTACGAGAAAAAAAAAACAAAACCATAGGGCATTGGCCTCTTAAATTTCCATAGGGGTCGCCCTCTCTTGCCCCCATCTCCCCGTAAATTTATTTATCACGCCCGTCGTCCCGACAGTTTAATGAGGACAACTTCCTAGTTTTCGGGGTTTATCACGCGGTTTTGAATCGAGGCGTCGATGTAAATACCTAAAGTAAATATGACGTGCAGTGGCGTGTAATTTTTTTTCCCAAACACACGATATAATATTATAATAAGTATATTCATATGGGGGCGGTCCACGAGAGCGCGGTCGCGTCGGTGTCGTACGCATGGCGCGCGTATCGTCTGGTGGTAAGTATATACTATTTATATACACACACACACACACACGGCCGTATTATTAAAACGGTTTATCGATCGGCAGACTTTCGGTTACACGCGCATTCTATATATACATACATACGTATTTACGTACGGTATATATACACGCGGACCCTTACGCCCCGTCGAGCAGTGATCGGCGTACCTGGTGTGGGCGACACAACACACGCGGACACACATCGATTAATGGCACCCCGGACGGGCGTCGTCGTCGGCTCGTCGCAGCGGAGTTTTCTGATCGCGTGCGCGGCCGTGGCGTGGTTGCGCGTCGCGGCGGCGGCGTCCGGGGACGACCCGCCGTCGTCGTCCGCCACCGCCGCCGGCTGCGCGAACAGGTTCGAAGTGCACGACGACAAGATCATCAGGACCGAGGACTCGAAAAAGCTGGGCGCCAAGTTCATCGATTCGGTGGAAAAGCGCGACCGTCTCGGGTGCCTGGAGCTGTGCTGTCGGACGGCGCGGTGTGACGTGTTCGTGTTCGAGGAAAAAGTAAGACCCATAGGCAGTACATAAAAGTAACAGTGAAATTATACCGAATTTTGTATTGTTATATATTTTGTCACTAGTTTTTTATATGCCAATAACAATTTAGTAGTGACCGCCGCCGTCGCCCCATCTGTGGTTCCCGATTAGAAAATCTCCAGAAATACGCTGATGAATTTACCACATTATACACTTACCATACTTGAATATACCATAATATGAATTATACATAATGATAAATTAAATTATTTCTTCGAGACCGTATGTTTCAATTAAATAGCATATTTTATTCTTTTGTCATCAAATTAATGGTCTGTATAGAATTTCGAATATTTAAAACTAGTAAAATTAAAATAATAGTTCAGACATTGGCGTATAAAACAATGTACCCCTAGTGTTAAAGGTGATCTGTAGCCAGTTAGGCTAATACTAAGGCGTTACATTTTTGTCACTTTTAGTATTAAAAGATTGGCCATCATTACTCACCAAAAATAGTGACTCCCATTACTTGCAAAATTATATTGGATAATAACTCTGTATAATATAATACATCTAAGTACTTAATATATGTTTTAATGTGACAGTCACCAGGGACATGTTATATGTTTGAATGTGGACCATCTGATGATTTTAAATGCAAATTCACCATCCATAAAAACTATAGCAGTGCAGTAATGTTATCTAGACCTGTTGCAGCAGAATTAGAAAATCAAATTAAACTCACTCAAAATGAACATGAACATGAACTAACTCAACTTAAGTAAGTAAATAATGTATTTTTATTTTGTATGTCTAAAAATTATGTTTTATTTTACATATATAGAAAATTTACTTCCTTGACAACGCCTTCGTCAACTGTTCTACCAATCCCAGCCATAAATAAAGAAACAGAAATAACTGTTCCTCTGGACAAACACTCTGAAAGTAAAATGTTATATTTATTTCTATCATAAAACAAATATTGTAATCGCATCGAATGCATGTTCAAACATTCTTTTTAATACCATTTTAAAGGGACCCGCTGCAGTAGATATCAATTTGAATGTAAAACATCTGGAGAGTGTATTGCGATTTACAATGCCTGTGATGGAATACCTCAATGTAGCGATGGCAGTGATGAAGCTCTTGAACTAGCTTGTCCAACTACTTCAAGTGATAAAACACATTATTCAATTTATTCTTAATAAATTTAAGACTTTTAACAATAAACAATATACATTTTTACTAAAACAGGCAAACAAATACTGACGAAAGATACAAACTATGGATTACAAGGAAATAATTTTGTTCAGACGTTTCCAAACAAACCTATGGACATGACCGGACAACAAGTCAATCAACCAATGCAACAGTACCAATGGAAAAACCAACAACCAATATTTAGTAAGTCAGTGCAATGCGATCAATATACTATGGAATTAACATAATTTATCTTTAAGGTTCTAACATTAACTATAATAACGCAAAAGGAGATAAACCTGCTTATGGCAGTAATTTTGCATATTCTCAGTATGGTAGAGAAGGGGAAGGACTCAAATGGACAGGTCAAGATATGGCACACCAAAATTATGGTAAATTTTGTACAATATTTTATGAAGTTTAGGAATATATTTATTTATTTTATAGGAACTAATAGAATATTCACACATGTCAATGGAGGAATTTTACCAGATTACAATCGGCAGCCAACTAACTTATTACAAAACAAGTAAGATTAAAATTATAATTTAATAATATTAATTATATTGTTAAAATAAAGAATACAAATAATATAAGTACAATTTTGGTGCACATATACCTTTAGGAAAAAGTTTTAGGTACACATGCTAAAATATTTATATTAAAACAAATCAAATTATCAATATTTTTTAGTCCATCGGGTTTAATTAATGATTTTTAAATCACATACGTTTTATAATTTATTTATTACAATTTTATTTCATTTCCATGAGTTTTGAATAATTTATTATTTACTAAAATACTCATAATAACACATCGGATTATGTTTCCAAATTAATTTTAGTGGTACTTATTTTATAAATACATACCGACTTAATAATAAAATGTAAAATAAATAAAATATATTTTAGTATGCCGAATAGAGTATACAATGTTGAACCCGGAATGGCAATTGATCACAACTACAACCATATGAACAACATTAATCACGAATTCCACCATTTTAACACAGGTAACACAAAACAGTAATTAAAATAATGTGCAACAGAACCGATATGTAATGATAAAACACTCAAAATATAGGCGGTAAAACTGTTTACCAGAATCAAAATAATCCAGATTATTATTACGAAGACCCGAGACCAAAAATCGAACAATCGAATGTCATCCCTCAGCTCGTGAGTGGAGTAAATTTATAAATATTAAATTTTACAAAAATTACATCATTTTAATAAATACTACATAACTTTCAGGGTCCTGATTACCAGAGACCAATTCAATTAGATGGTAAAAAATTTGAAATTCCAATAACAGAAAAACCATTAATTCGAAAACTAGCCAATGAAACGTCTACTCAAACAACTACTACAGGTAAAATTGATGGCTATTTTATTATTTGAAATTTTTTTCTTAATTTAATGTTTGTATTTTTAGATACTCATTCAAATCGAAAATCAGAACAATCAATGCCAGTTATTCATGAAGCGTATTTTGAAAGTAGTGATGATGGATATGCAATTATGCCAAATGGAGCTTTTATTTCTTTAGTTCTTGGTAAGTAATTAAAATATTGACATTAAATCAGTATTTCACAATTTTTTTTTTTGTATTAGAATAATTATCATCCTCAAAATATCCTTTATTATATATTATTAAATACTCTTTGAGCTATTGTGAAAAATAAGTTATATTTTGTATAATAATATAATATTAAAGGCATTTTAGCACAAAAAGCAGTGATTAAAGCACTTATATTAATCGAAAATTAAATTTAAAAAAGCAAAATGCATTTTGAATTAGTGACTAGGTACTATTTAAATACTATATAACAGGGATGGGCTACTCAAAGTAACTTGCGGGCCACTTTTAAGTACTTTAAAATCTAGCGGGCCGCAGTGCATAGGAGAAAGCAAAAAAAAAAAAAGTCCTTCAAATTTATTTTTTATCTTTATTTATATATATTTATAATTATTATTTAATGTGATACTTGAGGATATTTAGACATTTAATAATTTAGTTTGGGTTTAAAACTAGATAAGAATTTATATCCACATTTTATCGAAAAATGTAATAAAATAAAATACAGATAAGCGCTAAAATTATATGAAGTAATTTTAAAATGTAGCGCGGGCCAGATAAAAAAGGTACGCGGGCCGCCAGTTGCCCATCCCTGCTATATAATATTATAAATTAAAATTTTTGCCCATTAATAATTTAAAGTTGAGAAATATTAACTGAAGAATTATACCATCAATAATCATTTAATTATATAAAACCATAAAAGTCTAAAATGTATTATTAATTATTTTGCATAATCATTTTTCAGGTATTATTGCCACTAGCATTATGATAATTGTGATTGGCTGTAGGTTGAGAGTGGTGCGTAATCGTTATCGGAAAGGTGGAAAACAATCCTATGCTCATGATGCGGACTTTTTGATTAACGGCATGTACTTATAAATACGAAAAAAAATATTGAAAACGCATATTGTGATTTATGAACATATTTTTTTAACATATTATTTACTCATTATGTTTAATGTATTGGTATTTTATAATTTTAGTTTTGAAATTCAATATTATCTGGCTTTAAAACGTCGTAATGACACTGTTTTAAAGAAGAGGCAAACTAAATAAACTTTGTATTGAAATGTTAACGAAAAAAAAAACTTGTTTTTATTATATATTTTTAATTTAAATATTCAATACATTTTACAATATTATATTTGTAATTTACGTACGATGTACATAAATACAGTACAGTACATTTTGCACCTACACAGATATTGTTTTGTTTAAATAGGTGAAATATAATATTATGTTACAATATTAAAATATCAGATTGGACACGAGATGAGATGGGCGATTGAAATTGATGAATTGGTCTCTTGAATCCAACATATACTATTGCCTTAGAAAAACAAAACTATTCTCAATGCATCAACTCGACTTCATTTTTCTACTAGAAATTCTCCTTGAATTTGAAAATAGGACCAAGTCTTCTAATCATTTATACAGAAATAAAACAAAACTTCAAAAAATTTTATAACATGGACTATAATGGCCTAAAATTTCTAATCGAAAAAAAACAAATAGTACAAGTATGTTGAAAAATTAGAATTGATTTTTTTACATTCGACATAAATAGTAGATACGAGCATAGATTAAATATACTTAATCTATGATACGAGTAAGTACAAATTGTATAACACTATAATGTTTAAAAACGAATTACGTATTGATTGGGTCCTTTGAACCTTTAGCATATAATCTCTAATTTAACAAGATAAAGTTTCAAGATAAAATATTTTGATTTTTGCTCGAGATAAATAATATCAAGTTTATCTCGAGAGTTTTATTAAACTTTCAAATGATTGATTGTTCCATTTTATTTTTATTTACAATTTATAATAATGTTACATTAATTAAGAAATTAATAGAGTTAAATTTTATTTACCATCCCTATAGCTATTAATATTTTTATAATTTGTTCAAATTAAACTTTAAGTTCTTTCTTTTATACTTTTTTCCAAAATACATTTCACGAGTATATTTTTTTGTTCTCAAACTAACTTAACGGATGGATACAAATCTCTTTTAATTTAATATTATCTTACTTTAATGTAAAACAAGAAATTTCTTTGGACATGCGTATATAAACTGTTTTTGCTTCTTCAAAAACAAAAACAAAAGGTTTTTGTTCGTATGTATAAATAATACAAATGGAAATTAACCAACCCAATTTGAGACAAATGTAATTTAAATATATTTTCTGGGTCGATAACAAAATAAAGATTTTGATGTAATTTTTAATAACAATGTTACCAGTTTCAGGTACTATAATTAAAGGTATAGTTTGTCGTAGATACCTACTTGATATTATCGGCAAACAATTAACTACTGTATTGTACGAATCATTTAAAAGTAAATATCATCGTTCAATATAATGTGAGGCATGAGAAAACATATTTTGTTTGAATTTGAAATGTTTAAATGAATTGAAAAACCTAGTTGAAGCCTTTTTGACTTTTGCTTGTTTTTCTGAGCACAAGGTAGATAATAAGCAGTGCGTTTCTGAGTTAAGTTGATAAAAAAAGGTAAATTTTAAGGAAATTAATAACTCCAGAACGTTTTCCTGTCATAATCTCAAAATCTGCTGGTCCCCACATTTATACAGCAGCTATTGCGCTATACTATGCTTTCTCATTCTTTTCATTATCTATGTTTTCATTGCTAACAGTCAGAGTGCTCTATTATCACTCAAATTTTAAATTTTAAACTGTGATCATTTTTATCATATTTACTTATCACTCAAACATAACAACAAATGTTCAACAGCAAATAAAATTAATTTTCATTCAAAAAACATTTTGTTTTTTACAATAATATTATCAATGACTTTTAAAAATTGTACCAAAACCTATGTATCAAACTATAAAACGATCGATTGATTATAATACATTATAAAATACATTCTTTGTTCTAAGACTTTTGCTAAGTTAAGACATACTGATGTCGATATTCACATTATAATATCTATCTCATTAACTCAGTTAAAGTTGACGGCAGTCCACCTGTTCAACGATAGATCAGACCAAAATATCAAGAAGTGGACACGATTTTATTATTGAGACTCTGAACGTTTTTAACAGTATGTACATAATAATATTTGCATGTTTACATTATATCTACAATAGAATGATGGACGTGTTAATATCACAATATATATAATAATGTTTCAAATCATATAATAATTTTTAATACTTATTAGGTAATATTCATTATCATGGATGAAGATACTAATGACGGTAGTTCCAAGAAAACTATTAGCGAAAATAAAGAGAAAAGTAAATATATCAAATTTACAATTAATTTTAACATTTTCATTTTATTTAAAATGTTTTAATGTCTGGTATAGTTGAAGTATTGTTGAAGGCTACTGGTAATGCACCAATTCTTAAGACGAAAAAATGGATGGTCGAAAAAGAAAAAACAGTTGCAGCGATTAACGAGTTCTTACGAAAACTTTTAAAGCTTGATGCTTCTGAATCATTGGTAAACATATTTTATATTTATTTATAAAATGCCACACAAAGGTAGTAAATAATAAAGTCATTTATCTTTGTTCTTCGTACAAGCATTTTTCCAAAAGCAGATGAATGCTAAATGATCGTTTTTGTTAAAAATCAGTGGGATTTTTTTCGCATATAATAAGTAAATTTATTGATTATTACTTAAGTAGTAATAAAAAAAAAAAATACACATAAAAATTATATTTAAAATAACACTACTTCGCCTATCACTAAGAGATTAAACGCTATGTTGAGGCTAGCCTGACTCAGTGGCGAAGTTTTAAACATTTTTCGAGGATTTTGGGAGAATGACAAACATTTTTATGGAATCTTTGATTGGGTTAGAACTTGGTAATTTCTTTGTTGGTATTTTTGTGTGATATTTATGAATAAGAAATATTTATTGTAATTTCATTTTATGGAAAAATATTTTTAATTTTAATCCAATAAAAATGTATTTGTTCACAGTTTATATATGTAAATCAGGCATTTGCACCTCAACCTGACCAGACAATGAAGAATTTGTATGATTGTTATAACACAGATGGCCGCCTTATATTGCACTACTGTAGAACACAGGCTTGGGGTTAAAGTACACTTTGTTTCAAATTTATTATTGTTCATTATTATTTAAATTGTTTTTGGTTCAAATATGTGTAAACTTAATATTAATAAATATTTTGTATAATATTTTAATAATAAACACATTCTTCAGGTATAAGCAGATTCATCATTGTATGATTATGGATTGATAAATTTTAAATCTAATTTCAATTACTGATGTCTGCAAGTAGTTCCGTCATGAAGTTTTGTGAGGCCCTGGCAAAATCTTAAAAATACAGACGACAATCACGTTTGTTAGATTATTACAAATAAATTAAAATTCGATTAATATTTTTATATTGACCTTTTATAAATACGAGTACACATTGCATTTCTGAAAAACATTAAGTATTTTTAACTTTCACATTTACTCTATATTAAAATATAGAAAATGTAAATATCTATTCCACATTTAAAACTTAGTGGTAAGCACAACAAACATGTGTAATCTTATCTGATCTATAATCAACATTATACTTTATAATATATAGTTTATATAATGGCCAATATTCCTTCGTATTTCCATACATTTTAATATCGACAAACTTATTTCGATACTTTTTTGTCGAAATTTGATTTAATTCAAATTATAATATCTAAATTATTAATTTTATTGAGACATTTATTTTCTAATAAATTGTTTTATTAGATTATGAACATATTATGACAGGCGAAACATCGGTATAAAAGCACGACGCCCTAGGAATAATATAAAACAATGATGCCCCTGGCAGTTGCCTGATTTGCTGGGTTCACATGACTGTGTTATTTGTAAGTATAGGTTAAATTGTCCTGATATATTGGCATAATATAATTTCAATGTGATAACATGGTACAATGTGCAAGATAAATCAAATTGTTCAGATAAATTAACATTATTTTATACATCTAATATTTTTATGCCATTGATATTATCTAATCATGATTTGATTGTATTTACTGAGTCAGTAATTTAATGCCAAATGGATTAAATATATAAGTATATTCAATCAATGCTATCTAATACTCTTAAAATGAATTTTTTCAGATTATATTAAATTAAATCACTCTGTATATATGTGTTGAATTCAATATATGAATCAAAATGCTGTCCAAAATATGTAAGTTTCATAATTAAATCGTTAAAAATTTGGGTTGGACCTTTGACGTTGCCTAATATAAACAATAAAAAAATTAATTTATGTATCCAAATTTAATACGTTGATCAACATTTTCTTAAAACTATATACAGTTTGGCGTGACCCTAGATTGAACGACAATTAATTTGTTTTTTTAAATTAATAAAAAAAAATGAAATTTGTATTTATAAAACAAAAATTTGGTTTATTAATTTTAAATTTGTTCATAAATACTGTTTAATTGTTAAAAAGACCATATTTGTCGTATCGCTGTAAAGTTAGAATCTAAATTTAGAATATAAAAATCATAATTCACAATTTAATTTACAGTGTCCTGAACTTTTATTTTTTTTTACATAATAAAATATATTACACTATAGTGTCCCTGATATAACTGGGACAGATTATACATATTTATATTAAATATAAAATAATAATATAATATAATTCTGTATCATAAAAAAATAATGTAAGATATTCTTATTATTTATAATTTATCTATATAATTTATTAAAAAAAATCCACTTACAACTATTATGGGCAATTTATTATACGAATATATCAATCATTTTGTCACACTTGAGGTAGGAAATGTTTCAAAAGCCTAATTATATGATGTAACTGTTGGTAAATGGTCAAATCTCTGTTTTATATACACATTATAAATGATAAAGGTGTCATAATTTTGGTGGGTTGTTCCTAAAAATTATTTAATCTCTTCGATAAAAAATGTTCAAGCCACCATTGACGACAATAAATTCTCGATAAATATTAACATTTTTATGAATTTTAGCATTTAGAACAATCTTTTGTTCTTATTGTTAACGTGTTTAGCTAATAGATCATTTGTACTGTGCATTGGAATAGTTATTACAGTTTAATTCCATAACATGTCTCACGATGAAGTTCATAAGCTGTGGGGCCAAGGACAAACGACTCAGTTGACCTACTCCAGGGCCATCCCCATAGGCGCGATAAAAGGGAGGATTGGGTTAGGTTAGCTCCCCCGGTTTTAAACGTGTATTTCACTCTGAGCTTATTACAATTATTGGGACCATTTTATTACAACTAACAAAATAACGTTTGATGTTTGTTTATTAATATTTATTTTATTTATGTTGTTTATTATACACTTGTAAATATTTTTAGCCCCCTTAGATTTTTGACCCTTGATGCGTCCAAGGCCATCCCTGATCGTAGAGCAGTCGACGGATCACAGCAGGAACGAATGGGTGTGTTTACCCGATTTGAAAAGCGTCGGACTGCGCGCCGACGCGGTGCCGCCGATTTGGCGTTGTGGCCGTCATGGAAGAAAAACAAACGACGCGCGGATGTTCCATGCGCGCCCCGAGACGTCGCTCCCTCTCACGGCGGCGTCGGCGACTCATCTCGCCCCGCACCGACGCCATGGAAGACGTACGCACGCGCGCCCGCCCGCACCCACACACACACACTCGCATACAATAGACCGGATCGTTTTTTCGTACACTTGACGTTTTTCCCCGAAATCCGTCTCTCCGACCTCCTTCACACGTAGCCAGCAGACGCTCACCGTTCTCGACTCAATTACTCGCGTCGTTTAACGAAGTTTTTTTTTCCCCGCCCGGTCTATTCGATTGCGCGCCGCCAACGTCGTCGTCCAAGTAACGCGTCCCCGTTTCGGCCACCGCCGCCGCCGCCGACGCCGACGCCGCAACCGTAACTATTCCGCTAGCCGATTGATTCGTCGCCGACTCAAGCCATCGCCGCGCAGCATTTAGCCGCCGCCGCCGCCGCCGCCCGTGATCCAATCTTCCGCGTCTCAACGTGTGTCGTGAAGATCGTGTTTGCCGTGGTAATACCGCACGCGCGACATTTTGTCAGTAACAACAATACTCGACCACATCCCAGTGTAGACGAGAAATGCGAGATTTTGACCACAAACGGGGCAGACAATTGGTTGACTGTACCACTGAAGAGGACACCGTTGCCGAGGACACGACCGGTCAGTATTTCTCGCGTCGCGCACAAGCCTATGTCGTACTATCCCGCGGCGCGTTTAACTCGCTTATTACCCGCATCTCCAACTTGGCGTCACCGGTGGCGTTGTTTTTCTCCTCTCGCGACGTTCGGCTCGCAGCTTATGACGCGACCGAAAAGCTATCTGCTGCGTGCTTTCTATGGCCCCTTAGGTCGTATCGCTAACATCCATCACTGATCGTGATTTAGACCGTTCCTCTTTCGTCTCACTAAGCTATAAAACATGGTTGCCTTCCATTTTCTAGTTAAAATATTACTGAAGTCAAAACGCATCTTTAGTAACCTGAATTATTTTGTGCTTTTGTATGAAAAAAGACTGGGTCTCAATTTCACGATACCGATTGTTTGACCTTTTTGCAATCCTAGATTTCATATAGTTGTTTTTTATTTCTATGTATCCGATATGTAGGTACCATCGATTAATGTTTCTCAATTCCATTTAAAACACAACACCCTTCTACTGTTTATTGAAGTTGATAAGATAAATTTTAGCCTTATCTAATTATAGGTATGCCTGTGCAGTGTGCATAGATAGGTAAAATGTATTTTATAACAATTAAAAGTAGGTATGGCAATACCTAGTTAATCTGTTTGTGTTTCTCAGCTGTCATTAACTATTATTTGTTTTATATAGGCATCTATATATGTTTAAATATCTTAATTTAAATCTTATTACATAATTTTATCTTTTAAACACTATTTATTAATAATATTTTAATAACGAGTATAATATGTTACAGCAAAAGAAAAAATGCCGTCCGACACTGAAAGTAACACAAGTTTCAACACCAGCAGTGTACGAACTTTTAAGATTTTCATTGGCAATCTTTCTGAAAAAACCACATCTAATGACATCAGACCATTATTTGAGAAGTATGGCAAAGTTGTTGAATGTGATGTCATGAAAAATTTTGGTTTTGTTGTGAGTTATTGTATAATCATAATTTGTTCAGTTCTATAATGTTGAAAAACCTTCTGTAGTATTTTTCTTATTTTTCCCTTATACCATGTATTTTATTTTATTCTTATGAACATATTAATTATATTTTTAGCATATGGATGATGATAACAATGGCCGTGCAGCTATTAAAGCTTTGAATGGTGCAATGGTTAATGAATTAGCCATGAAAGTCGAAGCTGCTACTAGTCGCCGGGGTCCCAATACACCAACTACAAAAATTTTTGTGGGTAATCTTTCTGAAACAACAAAGGCCAATGAAGTGCGTGAACTATTTGGAAGATACGGAACTGTTGTCGAATGCGATATTGTTAGAACTTATGGTTTTGTGGTAAGTAATTCTTTGTTGAAAGCATTCATTTTACAACTATGTTTTTTGTTTACTTTTTATTGAATATCTGTTTATATCAAAAGTCTTAAAATAGTATAACATTTTCAATTTCATTCATACTTATGGATAATAAATCTATTCAATATACTTAGTCTATAGTAGTATATACTAGTCATTTTTAATGTCTGATAAAAAATTGAATCGTGTTGATTTTTCAATAAGATTATCCCTGAAGTCTTATAATTCATATTGAAAAAAGGACTATTGCCAAGCAAATAAATACTTCTAATATTTTCCTAATTTTGTTTTCTTTTTCTTTTAATTTTACAGTAATCAGTTTACAATAATTGATAAATTCTTATTATATTATGTTTCTTGCATTTAAATAACATCATTATTAATAACACCAAATTTTACTTAACTGTTTCCGTTAAATTATCACTTAATACAAAGACATTTAATTCAATTAAGATGTAACTCTCATTACCAGTTTCATTCAATAGTTTTTTTTCAAATTAAATATTATCTATTAGTATTTTTAAGAAGTATTGTGTATTTGTGTTAATTTTTTATTTAAATTTGATTTTTAGCACATTGATTCAACTGATGTAAGTCGCCTCATTAAAGATTTAAATGGGCATATGTTGGATGGTCAACCAATCAAGGTGCAAATTTCGAATAGCCGTGTTCGTCAAAGACCTGGAATGGGCATGCCAGAGCAATGTTATAGGTATATAGTCATTTGAATTGTTTATTTAGTTTAAAGAAAATGTGTTTAGAAGTAACTTGCTAGTCACATATTTTGTTTAATAATGAACTAAAAATGAAATGGCTTTTCATAAAAAATAAAACGGGAAATTTTGTTCAGGTGCGGCAAGGGTGGCCATTGGTCTCGGGAGTGCAGTCGTGAAGGGTGAGCCTTACAACTTATTTCGCACATTGTTCTTTAACTTATAGCCAACATATTAAAACTTGGACATTTGTACTTAAAATTTTAATTATTTTTAGGTATGGTTATGGAAGAGATGCTCTACCACCCCTTCCACCACCACGTGCACTACTTTATCCACCACCACCGCCACCATCATTTGTTCGTGATCGTATCCTAGGTTCTTATGGTACTGGCATAAAAACTGATATGACAAGAGTGAGTATTTTTTAATTAAAACTCATTCAATTTCTAGTTATTACCGTAAAATGGTTGTGTATTTTTATTACATAATATATAAAATAAATACTAAGTTAGAATTCCTACTTTTGTATGAATAAAATTGTTCTTTTAGTTTTTTGCTGAAAAAATATATTTTTCTTTATTTAGATGGAGGATTATTCAATGTTATCTCACACTGAACTTGGTGGTCATATGTATGAAGTAAGTAATAAATATTGTTTAATATTTGTATGTGATTTATTCTAATTGTGTGAATGTTAACTTTTAGACTGAGGGTTTGTATGATCGTTACTATGACCGTAGTCTTATGAGAACAGCAGCTGATGGTTATGGCATGGATAGAAGGATGCCAAGAATGCCATCTAGTCGTGATTATTTATCGTCGTCTACTCGTATTGGAACAACAATGCGCGACCCTGATTATGTGTTTACACGTCGTTCACCATTGTCAAGCAGCCGTACTTCGTAAGCATCAATATTTTATTACATTTCTTTTCTTTTTTTAATTTAAAAATCTATTTTAATAGTTCATCTCATGCATACGATGATTTCTCTAGGGATTCATATGATGATCGCCGGTAAGTCTAGCATGTGTTAATGATAAGTCAGCTTCTTTTTAATCCTAGCTTGGTTTTTTTTACTTTTTGTTATGGAGAAAGTTTAAACACATTTTTTTTTTTTTTTTTTGAATGAACAAGTAGATTTGTTGAATGTTTTGAAAATTTGAATATATCAAATAGGTTCATACATTCTTCAATTTATAAAAAAATAAATATACTTTTGTTGATTTCTCACATATTTTTTTTAAAAACTCATTAAATATTAAAAATAATATGGTTTTATTTCTACCCATTTGCTGCAGTTGCACATATAAGTAAAAAACTTAAGTCAGAATTTTGTATGAAATGGGTTATGTTTATCAAATAATATCTCCATTTTTGTTGTGGTTATAAATGGTATATATAATTCAATTATATTTGATATTTCTTATAAAATTTGCATGTACTAACATTTTTAATGAACATTTCTTTGAGAAATATAAATATATTTGGTTGGTTTATCGATACTTCAAATATATTATTTCAAGTTATTCTTAATTTGTATGTATTAATATCTTGGGTTAAAAAACAAAATTAATTTTATTTTAAAATTTAACTATGCCAAATAATTGTTAATTACTTCAAATAAATAGTCATAATTGTCTCTATGCTTTGAAATGTTGAGGTACATAACTGTAATGCCATAGAAAATACAAAAATTTAAAAATTCGAATCTATGATCCTCATCAGTTATAACTTAAATACAAAATTGAATATTGCAGTATAGCAATTCACTGACACACTGCTGTTAATGTGTTTTTAATTAATAGCAATATTTTATGGCTTTGGTTTTATTTTCTTTCAAATCTTTTATTCTGGTTTCGGTAATTAAATAGTGAGTAATAGTATGTTTTTGGATATTAAATATTGAAGCTATAATGTAATATAATATTATTAAATCTGAACATTAAATTAAAATTATAAATTGTTTTTTAATTTATCTTATTAAACATAATTATAGTCATTAATAATAATGATTTTGAGAAATTTTTAAATCATATGTGCAACTGTTTTAAGTGAGAAATTTTATATTAAATTAAAAGAAAGCATTTAACAGAAAACATTTTACATAGAAGCAATTTAAAAGTAATTAAAATTATATCATTAATACAAAGTTAAACTTTGTACCGACAATATTTTAGTGATTAAATAATTGTGTTAATTGTGTGAAAATGTTTAATTTTAATAAAATATATTAAGTACTAAATTTAAATTATCAAATATTATCTAATCTAAGATCTCAATAGTATAAGATCTCATATTATTTAATATTCAAACTTTAAAAATATTTTAAATTTAAATAGTTCATAGAGACTTGAATTCAATGACTTAAAGTCTTTGAAATATTATTTAATTAAGATAAGTAGGCATTTTTAGGGGGTTTTTTAACTTAAAAAATAATATTCTCTAAATTATCTTCATACTTAATAATATACTTATTTTTAGTATTCAATACCTTAAAAAGATGTTGATCAACATAATATTATTTATTATAATTTAAAAAATACTAAATGTTAAACAGTGAATATTAATATCATATTATTAATTTTTGCTTTTTTTCTTAAGATAAAAAAAATTAACAATTATTATTGTATTACTTGGATGTGGTGTATTCAAGTAACTCTTGATATGCATGTGTTTAAACAAATATTTGATATATTTTTCATTTGTGTGTATATACATATATATATATATATGTATATAAAAATATATAAATAAGTGTATTTGGTTAATCCCCGATTATGTTTTTCTTTTTCCGTCAGAGTTTCGGGATCTCGCGGTTCGTCGCGTTACACGCCGTATTAAAAAAAACCGTGTATATATTATCGTGCCGCCGCCGTATATTCGCGCCGTCGGATCGGAAATCGTACACTCACACATCGCCGACCGTCAACAATTTTTTATTTAAATCGGCCCAAGTTTTTAAGGAGCCAAAATTACATTTACGAAATCTTTATAAGATTATTTGTCTACATTGGTTTTTTTTTTAGGTTTAATTAAAAAAATATAATTTCTTAGTGTCACAAATTACAATTTTTTTTTTTTTTTTTTTTTGTGTGTAGGCATTATAAAACAGATTACATTTATTTGGGCTCTTAGCTTATTTATATTAATTCATATTTTCTACCTTAGTATTAAACAATTAATTTTTCTAGAATTTTAAGATTCATTGACTATGTTTGTTTCAATTAATTAATCACTTCAATAATATTAATCATATTTCTGGAATTTCTGTTTGTCGAGTTATTAAACAAATTTTGATTAGAAATTTAGAATGTAAGCCTTTTTAGTCAAAGGTTTTTACAGTTAGGTTATTGTATTTATTAAATAACTGAAAGTATGAATATTGTAAGCCCAAATAATCTTTTGACAACAATACTTTGTAATTCTCATTGTAATAAATTTAATAAAATAAAAGTAATTAAAATAAATACCATCTAATTTTGTAGTCCCTATATACTCTTATATATTAGTTAAGTGTTTTTTAGTTTGACCGTTACAGCCGACCGATCTCGTAGTTCGCCGAAAACGTGATAAATCCGTACCCTGCTCGGTGCGTACGACATACCGAGGACTATTCGAACGAAGCCGATGCGTATACGATTCGTGTAAAATACTCATTCTTAGGTAAACAAAAATTAAATTCATTTCATTTGTTCGTCTGTGTGTTTCAATGTCATTGGATTGAAACAGGCCACTCGTTTACTAAGAGAACTTAGTCGTCGTGGTATAAGTGCGGTAAATACTTTTTTTTTAAAAAATGGCCATTTTCAATCTCTAATAAATTATTGTAATACCAATCATAATACGTTGATCATTTTAATTAGTTATTCTGATATTAACAACATTGTATTGGTTAAATAAGTTATTTCTGATATTAGAATATGAATTTATGTTTCCCTATTAAGTATTGAAAATAGATGACTCTATATTGAGTAAAATTATTTATATTGAATGCATTAAAATTGTTATTTTATTTCCTTTAAACAATTTTAAGAAATTGGTTATTATGTTGCAGAGAGTTATTAACATGTGGCTGAATGGATAAAACTGACCATTGATCATTCAACAAAAAATAAGTTTATTTTTTAATGTGAACCATTAAGAAAGTCGTCTACTGATATACTTTATGTTTACCATTTTAATGGCTATACACTGGTTAGTTATTTAAAATTATTAAATTAAATAATGTTATTTAATTTAATTATTAACATAATATTTTATAATTAAGATATATTCAAACATAATTTCATGAAATTGAATAGTACTTTATTAATAGGTTTTGTAAATTTTGTACTATTTGATGGGCAACATTTAAGGTTTTAATATGATCATTAAAGAAGTAGTAGGACATTAGTGATCTGATATTTGAAGGATTAATGCTGGGTTGCATGAAAACAGTTCCTGTTAACTGTTTGGCCAATTATGTATCTGTTCTGTAAATAGTTAACGTGATGACTAATTTTTAATTAACTGATAGGGGGACTTAAACAGCTCTGCAAATTTTACAAAACAGAAATCTGATTTACTAGTTATCGAGTCGATAACTTTGTATTTACTCTAATCTATCAATTGTACGGAACTGATAACTAGTTGGTTCTGTAAATTTTCATGCAACTCGGCATTAGTATGAAAAAATGTCATGTCATGAAAGTCTTAGTTACTGAGCCTTTCATTCAAAAGCCATAATTCTCGTAACTTTTTTTAATACTCTTTTTAAAAACAATTTCTAAGTACCTTAATGAAGTAACTTATTTGATAATTCTTTTTTTATTATTATTATTATTATTTAATTTAAACTTATATAAATTATGTTCAGTCATTATACTAATTTATCAAACATAGAAAGAATTATTAAGTTACATATTACAATATAAATATTAAATTACATAATTTTGAACAGAATATCACATTACATATTATAAAATTGACTTAAAATATTTATGTTTTTAATTTTAATGAAATGTGCTTATTCGTGTTTGATTCAAATCAAAAATCACTGATTTAATGTCAATTTAATTCAAATAATTCTAATTGAAATGATATTATATAAAAAGTTAAAATCTTGATAGAAAATTATTAATTTGTCTTATGTATATACAGGAAACTGATAATGTTGTTTTTTTTTCAGGCTTTCCGTCATATTATGTATGCCACAGCATTTTACAATTGACTATCTAAAAGCGTTTTAGAGAAATGGTTTTTTTTTTTTTTAAGTATATCATTTATGAGTATAATTATATCGGTGGTTGTACAGGCTAAAAAGCCACTATATTTTTGATTACTGGTTTATGAACCATACCATTTGACAGTTAATCACAAAGAATTTTGTATACCGAGCTGAATTTGTATTGTGAAAGAGAAGTTTTGTCAATATTTATTTTCAAATATTTGTAATAAACACAAATTGTATTAATTGTTTTTATTAGTTTATGAAGATGAATATTTGTATTTTTTGGTGATGTTGTGGTTCTTCAATCTAGTACAGATTAGTGCCATTTCACATTAATCTTCATCTTCTTCTAACATCATAACGGTCCATGAAGGACCCGAGCTGCCACAAGCAAGCCTCTCCATCTTTCTCTGTTGAATGCTAGTTCAACAGACGCGTTCACATCCACCGACCGAATGTTCTTCTCCACACCAACTCTCTATCTTGTTCGCAGTCTACCCAGCGGTAATTTTTTCTCCATCTTTATTCTATTTGTGACCTTTAATATATCTTCCTCGACATTCCAAATATGTCCGAACCACTCCGTTCTCTCGGCTCTTATATAAATTAGTATTGTTGGTTTTCCATACAATTGGTGCAAATTTAATTTACATCATTAATCTTATTTAAAATTATCAACCAATGATGATGAAATAAATTAACCAACGGACTTTTTTGGAAATTATAAATATTGCAATTTGATTAATTTTTTTTTTCTGTCTCATAATTTATCATAACATTAATTAATATTATTAACTATTTTAAATCTTGGATTTTTTCCTCCTATATAATTTTAGAAGTCAAGCTCGATTTTATCTCAACATATGATTGGAAGAATTTTCATTTATGTTTGTTACGAATAATTGTTGCCAATTTCTGTGAAGAATGGAAATATTGGGTTAAGTGTTTGCGTATGTCCATCAGTAGTGTTGCAGATAATAGAAAATTGAAGAATACTAGAATATCTTGCAATGGCATCTGTATTAATGTGTTTAAGAAAATGTTTAGAAAAAATAAGTATTGCATCGGTAATGACCCAGGTAAACATTATTCAACATTAACATTTATCACTATAATTATATTATTTGTTTTTCATTTAATTACTCCTCAGTAAAAGTTAAAAGTTCATAACCAATAACCATTAATTTAAAACTTGCTTAATCGAGTTAATATAAACTATGAAATAATTATGTAAATTTTGTTATGTACAACATAACAAATATAAACATAGTAAAACATTTACTGCGTTCTTGGTAGATAAGTTGACATATTTTTGAGAGTGTTCATAGTTATTAATGTATACTACATGTTGATACTTAGTACAAGTTGTATTTTTAGAATTTATACAGTTATAAAAGCAGTGCGAGTTAAAAGTTTCCATGAAATTATTAAGTTGTGGGATTAAAGTATCCTGTCCATCAAGGCACTTAATAGGGATGCAGCAGTTTTATACGTTTTAAATTTGACAAGTTTTATTTATAACCATGGGATAATATAAAAAAAGTATTTAGAAAAAACTTGTTTTTTTCTTTCCAACTAATAATATTTAAATGTTTGTTATAGAAAAAATACTGAATAATTATTATTTCATCCAAAGAAACAAACAAATAAAGTCTATTACATAACAAATAAAAATATAAAAGTTTACTATAAACACGGATGTACATTATTATGATTCTATTTGAAGTAAGTAATTGATAAATAATAAAATAAAGTTTTTACATGTATTGATAAACTTGTTGAAAATCTGGTTAGGTTCTTTTATTTTATCTGAAGCTTTATCACTTGATTTTTGAAAATTAATTTTGCAATCGATAATTTTTCATTTGTTTAGGTACTTTTCCTTGTAATTTTGGTACAGAGAGTAAATTTTCATTAAACTTTGACTAAATATATATTATGATTGTAAAATAGTACTGCAAATCAAAGGTATAGACTTCTCAAGTTAATATAAAATGATTGAATTATTGAGATATAACTGAAATTAATATTTTTCATATAAACATTTTAGAATTAAATTTTTCATGAAGTGCCAATATCAGAGCTAATTAATGTAATGGAGCATAGGCGTGGCAACGGGATGTGCAGAGTTTGCGGATGAATGTCATGTCAAAGTTATATGTTTGAAATTATGATGCGAAAAATATTTATATTGGTGTAAGTATTACAATTACATACATTATACAGGCTTTGATGGTGGTCAGACGAATACTATTGTTAGGTGTATAAAATCAATTAGTTAGCTAATGATTTGTAGAAAGCAAAACCGACGGCCGCGCCCCCGTCAAATGTTGCAAGGCTAATATTTTAATCTGACTGAAATGTACGAGGCGGCGTACTGTTTAGGCAATCTAGGCACATACTCGTATGACATATTATTTGGCCTAAACTATATTCCATGTCCCATTGATCTTGCCGACTCGAATCAAATAAATTATCGCCAATAACTGCTCTGAATATATCATTATCTATTTGTGTAAATTCTGTGGTGTTAAGGTGTTGTTAAAGTTATCTACAAAAGAGAAAAAGTATTAGGAATTAAGCCCCCTCTTTAAATTTATTTATTTGAAACATAGATTAAGCCCCCCTTCTAAGAAATAATATTTAACAATTTGAAAAGTTTGCTGAAAAATTGTGGCTAGATATCTATGAAAATTTACAGTATTCATATTATAATGTCAACAACTTTTCTTACCTATTAAAAACATTATTATCAGAAAACAAAGTTCGAGATTAAAAGGTGTGGGTTGAACCGTGCTTGCAAATTAATTTTTTGTTATATATAATTCTATCGGTCTCTGAAATGGATAAGCCGTTGATTTATGTGTACTTTAAACGATTTTTCTAGTCAAACAAGAACATTCGTTTCCGTTTGGAAAAAAAAACAACTCTCATTGTATTTTCTTACGCACATAAGTAGGTACTTACCCGATATACTTATTATATTGACCGTAAAATCAGAATCTTCTTTACTTAATGGTATTCGCGTTGAACTACAATTTTATCGGCCAAAAGCTCATTGAAATTTCAAAAGAAAAACACTAGAATTACTCCGTCGAGTGCCTGTCCTACTAATCAATAAAATAGATAATAATAGGTCGGCGTATGCGATTTATTATCGCTTAGCTGTGACAATGGTGCTGCGTACAAAACAGTAGGTAGCCGTCGTTTCATAGGCCTATCGTAGGTTTTTTTGTTTGCCAACCGAACCTTTATATTTTCATAAGTGTGTAATGCCTATTGAAATTAAAATGCGCGTAGTTGAAAATGTGTCAACACTCGAACGGTTAAGCCGTACGTATATGTAATTATTGTGTTAAGAATGCGCATTTTATCTCGCGTCGAACACGAACGCACGGTAATGTGTCGAGTTTTCCGACCGCGGTTGTGTAGAAAATATCGAGAAAAAAATTCACGTTTGGCACGTCGACACGTTCGTGCCAGATAACATTGTGTACGTTATTGCGCGTCGACTTGTGCTCTCGATGGACCGATATTCCGAAGTAGAGCTACGCAGTATTATTATTATTGACGCGGCATAGTATTTCGCGCTAAGGTTCAACAGATCGCCCTGTATATTAAATGCGTGACAGACACCCGAAGTTTTATGCGCAGCGCGCAGGAATATTATCCGCGCGTGGTCACACACATATATACACAGGGTGATTTTTTTAAGCGTACCTTTTTTTTTGTATTATTCAAATTCTGATTTTCGGAAAATCCATACTGTAGCCGGTACTTAAAGACAACAACGTTTTCCGAGCGTATACATTTTTTATACCTCTTAAAGGAATATCACGTGGTAATAACAACTTTTGTTTTTCCAAAGGCCCTTTTGTTCGCGCAAGTAATTGTGTAAACAATATTATTAAGATGTTGATTACTTTTTCATTACTTTTCATTTGATTACTTTTTCATCGCCATATTGTTTCTAGACAACTCGAATTTAAAACAACTTTTCCAAGTAAGCAACTAAGTAGGTAGATATAATAGATATAGTTATGTAAACAAAATCATGTTGTAATTATTTCACTGAACTTTTCTCACGTTATTTTTAATCCGAATGATTTCAGTATACGAAAGCACCGTAACAAACGTTTACGTTGGGACAAAAAAAAACCCCAGAAAATAAGTTAAATATTTATTTGCGGAAAATAAATGATGTTCTCGTTTGAAAAACAAAAGCTGACATTGCCAATGGATACTTATCGTAAGAGGTAAAATAAATATATGTAGGTACCTATAAAGAAAATAATAAAGTCTTTAAGTAGGTACCTACTACCTACATATTATACTTTTTCCATAAATCAGAATTTGAACAAACGCATACTATAAGGATAAAAAAAAAGGGATGAGTGTGTTTAAAAAATCCCCTTGTATAAGCATATATGAGTATTCATAGGCATGTGGCAGACATTGTTGACAAAGTATAGCCACATAGTTATAATTTTTTTTAAAATCCTCTCTCTCTCTCGGAAAATCATTTCATTCAATATCCTGCATTCCTACCCTGGGAAAGTGTCTACCTCGGAGGTAGATTTCTACACTTTAGAAATCCACAAATAAACTAAATATTTTTTATTGGAATTAATAACATAAAAAAGTAATGTAATCGCTATATTCGACTTAGAATTGTTTTGTTCGTATTGAAATTGCAATCAATTTGATTTAGTCTAAATATCTATTAAGCTGGATTGATTCATAGATACATAATTTCTAAATTATAATTTAAAATAATTTAATAATTAGATTAAATGTATTGATTACTGGGGTCGAGGGATTGTAAACTCTCCCAACGGATGTTACAAGGGGGTAAATAATTGGTAAAAATTTAAAAAAAAAAAAACGAGGATAAAGGAAGACAACGTAATTAAACTGTTTTATAATTTTATTTATTATTTTAATACCGTACATATTGTTTATTCGTATTTTTATAAACATTTTTACTCGGGTATTCATTGGCAGATAAGAAATAATTGATCTTTTAAACAATACCTACTTGGTAATAATTGGAAAAACTTCTCGTTTTTTTCGAGTGCATAATATAATATTATCGTGTAATATTATACTGGTCAAATGTCTTCAAACGCCTAGGTCCCTTATTTCCGTGGAAGCGCTCCATCTCTTTAACCTGACCGTAAGCACTTATCTGTTTGCCTCTTAGAATATAATATGTATACTTTACTCAAAGTACCTATAGCCAATAGAGCGGGTGGGAATGTATCTGTTTAGTGTTTAAACGGAATTGGAAACCTGGACGATTCGTGACGACTTGTATGGATTTGTCCCACACAGAAGGATCGAGAACACTCGATGTCGATCTAGAAAAATCGAGATTACTCCGCGTGGAAAATATACATTATACTATGTGTTATTAGGTAGGTAAAGTAGGTGGCTGTAATGAATTATTAAAAATAATTTATAAATTTATTGTCTGGGAAAGAAATCGATAGATATCGCGTCCATCTGAGACGATCTACCCTGATCGTTGTTTTACATTTATTATAACGATTGAAATTTATTTATTTCCAGTGTACAAAAGGAACGCAGCAATAATAATAACAATAATGATTAATATCGTTCAAAACTAGCAGATTCGAAATAATTGTTCAGTTACATTACAAAACACGCGGATTTCGGGGAAAAGATCTAAGGTAAGTCGTATTTGTTAAAAATATTTTATTACGATAATATATCGTATGTACGCACGTGTGTATTATTTGACCAGATTAAAAATATAATACAAATCGGACCACTAATCGCTAATATTATATAATATCTACTTGTACAATTATAACTATAAAATTTATCGTGACGGAGCTATTAATATTTCGCATTGATAAAACGCCACTCTACTCGTCGTCGTATAATAGTTTCTCTTTGGATTTAAATAATAAAATAGCGCTTCGGCTCGTTGTATAAATGATGTATTATTGTCTATCTATTGTGAATTATTCATATAGAATTATATTGTAGTGATCTATTATTTGTTTTTGAGATAACAATTATTATTATTATACTATAGTAGATAATATAACAACAGTAATATACACGTAAAAATGTGTATTTAATTACTAACTATTATTTCGCAATGACAGAAAGTCACGTATGCAATAGTTTTTTTTTATCGTCGCGCAAAATGTAGGTAGGTATTTATTATAATAAAAGCCACGCAAATCAAAAACGTAACAAACGAACCGTTCGATTTAAATTAAATTAAACACTTCCACCTGTTAATGACATTTAATCGGATTAATGTTTTTTAGTGATTGCGGCTTGTTCGATTCGATTTGACTTATCGAAAAGTTATAAACTTATGAGCATTAAGGCTGTACATTATTTAACTAAGTATACAGTAGAGTCACATTGACACTAACACTCAAAAAATTATACTTACAATAGGTTCGTAGTTTATAGTAGGTACAATAAAATGTTTTTCATTCGCAATTCATTCTTTCTTTTCGAAATAATTTCAAATCTTTATCACCACTGATTATTATTTGCGATTTTCAATGCATTTCAATTGTCAAACCAACTTTATACGCGCTGTGATCAAAACAACAATGGTACCCGATTAAATAATATTTAATAAGATTGCTATTAACGAACAGGAGAAAATTAGGATTATTATTAATTTAAAATTTAACAGGCTTTTATTATTTAGTCGCTTAGAAACACACATTTCCGTCAATCTAAAGCGAGGTTAAAGCGAGCGCTTTGAAATTTTCAATTTGTGACCAAAGATAAGGTTTTGTCAAAGGTCCATTTATAATTTTCTCGTAGTTGTGCATTTTCTTATTTGCTCCTAAAATGTTCACACAAAACTTAATTAGTGTATTTGAGATGGGTAAACTAAGAAACACTCAGTATGCATCAGGTACTCAAGTTTTAAATCAATTTCCATTCTGTTTAATATACATGTACCGACATGAAATTGAAAACAAAACAAGTAGGTACACTTTTCTAAGTAATTTTATAACTTTTAAAACTTTCAAAACTATGCATAACCCATGTGGTACCTATAACTTTTACATAAAAAAAAAACAAATTCAATTTCTGACTATTTCTTTCTGTAATTTTTTCAAACTTGTTCACGTTTCGACCAAAACTCTTACTTATCAGTTATAATATAAGTAGGTCTTTGATTTTAACGACATAAAAAAAATAAAGATATTTTTATTTTACAAATTAATGATTCATAATATTAAAAAATGTACTTGTTAACATTTCAAATATTATATTTTAAATATAAATATAAAATTAGGCATTGTAGACATGTTGATCGAGTGGTGAATTGTAAATAAGGGCTCGTTTTTTAATATAAATGTGTTACTAAAATACGTTTGTATTCTCTACAATTTCGTTTTACATTTGGTTGTGCAACGGTTTAAAATTGTTAGGTAAACATCAAATATTATTGCAAGTTAATGAAAACGTATACATTGTAGGTACGCACATAATATGTGTGTATACCACGGTCGGTTCTCTGTTTACAATGTATCTCGGGTCATTGTCATATTTTATGTTTATACTGTACTCCGCGATCTATAATGGACACGAAAAATAATACACACGTTAAATATTTGTTTTTATTTACACACGATTATTTTATTTTGAAATATCGTTGCGATAATTGAAAATTGATCGCGCACAGAAAACCCCCGGTTATGCTAAAAACCCTACCCTAGTCTCCCCCTATCCTCCCCCCCCCAGTTGCGTCGATGTCCGGTGCGCACACGCGCGAATGAATGACACATGCAAATCTAAAACGACAGGTTGATAAAATTCAGTCGGATCGATTATATAATAATTCAATAAGACTGTAGTGGAAACGTGTGTTCACTGTCTCGAATGTTTTGCCTACACACGCATTGATAAGCACTCGTACCGCATTTTTATGCTAATTTATAATATATTTTTTTACGAAATTACTATAATGTTTCAGTTATTAATATTATAATATACAAATACTGAAATACCTTTGGTTTGTCGATATTCGTTATGCATTAGCAATATTATTATAGCATTACATTTGTAAAAATCGTTATTCCTTTTCGACGACTACAGTCTGAAAACTATAGTTTCACATATTAAATTACAATAATATGCCACGTCTTAAGTTATTATCAAACTGGCAATGTCGTCGTAATAATATTGTGTCGAATAATAAAAAAATAAATAAATATCGAATAAGTACTAATCCAGTGTAATGATTTTTATTCCATAGGTGGTTGCCGCCGTGCGTCGAGTCGACTTAAGCGAACGAAAAATCGTTTCCAGACTAACCCAAACCACCGGCGGACCTTCGTTATTCGTATGCGAGTCAATCGATCGTTCTTTTAGATCAATATGAAGGATCAGAAAAACGGGCCCATCGTTAAAACGGAATAAATAATCTGTGAAATTGTCTTTTTGGAAAGTTCCGCAGGATCATTGTGACGTCCTGAATACCTAACGGCGAAATAACCGAACGTTTTGAAAACGGGCGTGCCGTGAATTTCATTGACATTTCTACGCAGTTACTCGGCTGCACTTTTAAACCTACCCCGCTGGGCGATGTGAAAAAAATAATCTTTTTAAAGTGCCGTTCGATTTCCAATTTGTGAGTGTATAAAAACAGTACGTGCAATACGTTTGCAGCACTACCTTTGGCCGCGAATAATTGGGTAGAGGCGGTAATAGGTGAACGTATATAATATAATTTCGCGTTGTACGAGAATGAAAAAAACACGCGCATCACAGTTATGACGAGCGGCGATCAATTTTCCGTCGATAATCTCACTGATAAATGGAAAAAAGGTACGGGTGTATTTATTATTGTTTGTAAAAAACAAACGACGTGTTTCGTTCGTTCGAACGTTTTCTTTTTTTCCGTTCAAACGCATTAATATTTTTCAACCTTAATTTTAGTTTTCGAATCGAAATCGGGAACATGTTTGAAAACGCACAACTGTCATTCATCGTTGTAGCCGCGGAATTCGGAAAGCGGAAATTATAATACCGCTGTACAAGACACTCGGTATCGCACAAGCACGCCCCCTCTCCCCACGACTACCGCGAAGGACCAATCATCGCTGACTATTAAAAATGTAAGTAGTTGAAAACTTGACATAATATTTTTGAAGTAGTTTTATTCGAAAATTTCGTTTTATTTTTGTCGTTGGCATTATTATAATATGAGTATATATTATGTCCGAGGATATGGCGACATCGTCCTGTCCTAACCTAACCTAAGGATGTCATATAATAACGATTTTCTTAAGCGAATGGGATGCGTCATCCGTGTTCTCGTGGACAATATGGAAAACGATTTAAAAACAATTAAAAACGTTTAATCAGAGATTACGGTTTGAATTTCGGGGTTGGCTCGGTCGCGTTCCCGTCTAAAGCTCTCCCCCGGTGTCGCGCGTCTTTGCGAGTGCGTCTCGCGTTCGGTTCGCGGGGTAGGTTAATTTATTTGCTTTTTTCGCTTTTCGTTTTGTCTCGGGCACACGTCATTTCGCCCGAACGATGTGCGATAAATCTCGTCGCCATTTGTCGGTGGCATGCGAACGTCACGACGACCGACGACGCCGCGCCGTCCGTAAACTCTGCGCCTGAAATGTGAATGTACGGTATATATATATGAATACGGTGACGCGCGACACGGCCAAGAGTATAAGATTTATCGTGCGCGTCAATTTATTTTTATTGTTTTTTTTAATATGTAACTGTAAACCGTTCGTAAATTACGCTGTTATTTTAAACGGGCGCGCGCGCGTTCCATATCGATTTATTGTAATTTTTTGCTCTCCGGCTTTTTTGCCCTCGCCGAATTAACAAACACTAATGCGTTTGCACGCGTAATATATTTCATAAGGTCGTGTGTCGCTTTGAATATAACGTCAGTGTATTTACGCGGTGGCTGTGGCGACTATGACGACGGCGACGACGACGACGACGACGACGAGTAAAGGCCACTCGATGTCTCGCGGCACTTGTAAATTGCGTATACAATATACATTATACATGTATGATATATATATATGCAAATATATCCTGCGCTTTTACCTTTATGTATAATGTATACATATATATATATATATAAATTTATTATGGCGTGTGCAATTTAATAGTTCAATAGCTGCAGCGGCGGCGCGTATTATGTAATGTATTTACATATCGTCTCGTCCCGTTTTAATAATTTGCCGACGACGACGACAAACGAGATTTTATTGGAAAATTAAAATCGTATTCGCCTACTGCGCTATGTTTTTACATACGAGACGCCCCCGAGTATTTCATTTTATACCCATCCGATTCGTACGTTATGTGTTATATTTTCGCCGTCCGTTCGTATTTATTCTCGCGCTAATCGATAATATTGCGCTGGTTACAGAATCGAATCGACCGACGTTCAACTTGTGCCCGACGTTTTCGTAATCGTAAATTTGGAGGTTTGAGTACCGCATATTTTAACCGTTATCGAACTGCGGTCTCGCGAAAAAAAACGCTCGTGTTTCCGCCCCCGCGCGCTGTCCTTGTTTTTCTGTATTCGAGATTTTGGCACTCTATCAGCACTGAACGTTTTTAGTAGCCACCACTCTATTTTTCTCCTTCGCGTTTCGTAAATATCTGTAGTACATAATATTATAATATTTGTGTAGCAACGGCGGCGTTAATGACGTTTCACATCAAATTTAAAAAGCTCAGTCGACGAGTGTTAGTCCCGAGTATTTATGTTAACCAGTTGCTTCTTCTTCGTAATCATACTAGTATACAATATTATGATTATGCACTATTGCAATATGCTAATGCCAGTATGCAAAAGCATTTATAATGTACGGCGTAAACGATGATATATATATGTATATATTATGTATTTGTACTGCAGTATACACACAAAGAGTGTATATACTATTGAATCAAACGTCATTATTCAGTAAAGTGCATTATTATAATTTAAACCTATATATGGACCATCTATAAATGTACATACTACGTTTGCATACCATACACATGTGATTCAGCATCGACCATTTTTTTTTTTTTATTCAATATGTAGAATTAAAAAAATATTGAATCGACTAAAATTAATACGATAAGAGTAGCGCGGAAACTTGTTTGGTTTTACTGAAATATATTTCTCGGGAGTTTTAAAAGTTAATTTTGTGTACATTTTTTTCTTTAAATATTTCATTTTTTTTTTTTTTCCGTTTCGACGAGGTGAAATTCGGAGAAATGTTTACATAATTGCGTTAGAATCTAATGATAATTAAGTCGCGTTTGAAATTCGAGACACGACCAAATGCGAGTATAACCGTCGACGCCGAATGAATATCCCGAGTGGTTTTAATTTCCAGACACTAATCACGATAAATAATTATGATTACATAAAAACGCGGTTGTTTTTAATTCGTATAATACCGTGGAATTATGAGACTCGCTTATAAAATGATTAAGTTTTAAATCGCACGATTTATTCGGCTCGATTAAAAACAATATAATTTTGTGTGTACAAATAAATCCAGAATTTTTCTCTCCGCTGATTATTTCGACTCGATACATTTTTCATATTTATTTATGCTCGCCGGTTTACAAGATATTATTGCAATATATACGCGGAACGTCGCTGTATTCAAATCGACAATTATCGTGCGATAAAAACTAGTTGCAGAGACACGTACGCCGACGATTCGAGTGGGTCGCTCGGTCGAGTGTGTATCGGATCAATGACATTCGTTTTAAATTCGACAGCGATTAATCGTCGTCGCTGCGTTCTGAGCGGCAGCACATTTTACCAATGAATAAATCACGTTGTTTATTGTTTAATATATAAAAAGTACTGCGCGCTCTGTAAAATGAAAAAAATCGCCAGGATATTCTCCGACAAGCATATCAATACGGCTTGTGTGAATTCGAGGTTTTATAAATATAATATAAGAAAACAATGCTCGAAAACTTATCGCTCGTGGAGGGATGCATGAAAATTCCGTTTTAAAGTATAGATAAATTTGAATTGTACCTACGGTTTAGTAGTCGTTTTACTGTATGTAAATTATTTTATCGAGAAATAAATCGTTAAGATTCTCACGGTTTAGACGCGTAAATATATTGTAATGTCATAATATATGCAAAATTAATATTATCTACATGTATAATTACGTCACTTTTTTTAGCACCCATAAATGTTTATTTTAGTGTCTATAAACATCTCGTACATTCGACCAATTTCAGTGCGCGCGTGTTTACAAAATTAATCTCACAAAATCATACTGAGATGGTCAGCGATCCACTATAAAACGGTTTTTCAACAAATTTCAAGTACATTGCGTAGATATTTTTTTTATTTTGTGTTTAAAATCTTGAAAACGTGCCGATAAAATACATTATATACTATACTCGTATGGTCAGTGTCTACGCAATATCCAATTATATTAATTTAGATACAATACGTTTGTAGTGAAAATTAAAAACAATATATTTTAGACTTCTCATGTAGTTTTTTGTAATATATAATTTATCCGTCTTGCATATATATATATATACTCGTATATATAAAATACATAAATAACTGTAGCTTAGTTGAGTATAAAACATACAGGTAGTTTTGCGGTTCTCGACCTTTTTATATATCCTATAATACCACCTTTTAATTTTGACCGTTTTTGTCAAACTAGAAAGAAAATCTATTTATAATATGCAGTTACGATTAAAGAAAAACTGTAATTAGTAACGGTAAAGGCCCTTGAAAATCAGGGAGAAAAAGTAGCACTCGAATTTTCCGTTTCCGATTAAAATTGAAAACGCGACGCGCAGCACGTGAATGTACCGCCGCCGTGGCCGTGTGGTCGCGTGGCCGCCGTGATGGAACGACGACGACGTGGTCGCGCGCTGGATACCGCGGTCGCGGTCGTCCATCCGGAGGTCGTTTAAAAAACGACCGTTAAAAAAGGAAAATTACTTTCCATGAATTCGTAAATTATCAGCCAATGGGCTGTTCGCATTTTTTAACGGTTTCGGTTGACGCGGGGGTGTCAAATGCAATTCCCTTTCGTTGCTTCAGTCTTCGTCGGTTCGCGCTAATGTCTGCAGGCTCTCCGAACGGGTCCGTGTTTCGAGTTTTATGCCGACCGCCATAATCTCGTTTCACGGTTTCTAAATTTCTTTTCGCGACGATGGTAATAGTATTTATCGACGAATAATCGCACGTCTCACGGCGGTCGCGTGGGTGGAACCAAATTATTTCGTCGCTAAAATACTACCGTACCATCGATATTCGGTGTTTAACGTATTTTTCCTATCGTATCGCCGCCGTCGCGTCCGGCGCGCGAGTGTAATGGCCGTCGCCTTCGGAGTTTCAAAGATTCCGTCGAGGCTTGGACGACGTCTATCCAAGCCGGCAAAGGCTTCGAGTGTGCGTTTTTTGACATCGTCGTCGTTTCGTATCGTATCGCCGCCATCGCGTCCGGCGCGCGATCCATTACGCGAGTGTAATGGCCGTCGCCTCCGGATTTTCAACGTGTCCGTCGAGGCTCGGAAGACGTCTAACCCAAGCCGGTAAAGGCTTCGAGTGTGCGTTTTTTGACGTCGTCGCCGTTCGCCAAAACGGCTTATGAATTTTACCGTCCGCAAAAACAAACGAATTATGGCAATATCGTGGTTCGCGCGAGTAGTGAATAATCGTTCCGTGGTGTGTTTGCCGTTGTGAAATGTTTCGGACCCGCCGAATGAAAACGGTCGTCAATGGAGTCGACGACGGCCCGAGGTTAGTGATAATAATATTATATCGATGTAAAATATAAGTACGACCCACCGACGCGTTATGCAAAACTTATTATTATTAATTATTATTATTAAACCACCGATACACAACGCGCGTTGGAACTGATAAATTGCGAGTATAGAATAGTAGTGAATTCGACGGCCACTCGGTCGAGTGAATGAGGAATGCGACGCTAGGTCTATATTAGCATGGCCGTGTGGCCGCGTGGCCGCCGTGACGGGACGATGACGACGACGCGGTCGCGCGCCGCAGACGGAACTTAGATACCGTGGTAATGATTCTCGGTAAACAAAAAAACCGTTACGAAAAAAATCACATTCCATGATTCGTGAATAATTCTCATTGGCTGTTCGTTTTTTTAACCGTTTCGGGGGACGCTGGGATTACCCTTTCGCCGTTGCTTCAGTCTTCGTCAGTTCGCGTTTGTGTGGTGGGCTTTTCCGAACGGGTCCGTGTTTCGTGATTTTTATGCCGACCGCCATAGTCTCGTTTCACGATTTCTACAATTCCTTTCGCGGCGATGGTAATAGTATTTATCGACGAATAATCGCACGTCTCACGGCGGTCGGGTGGGTGGAACCAAATTATTTCGTCGCTAAATTACTACCGTACCATCGATATTCGGTGTTTAACGTATTTTTCCTATCGTATCGCCGCCGTCGCGCGTTCCATTACGCGAGTGTAATGGCCGTCGCCTCCGGATTTTCAACGATTCCGTCGAGGCTCGGACGACGTCTAACCCAAGCCGGTAAAGGCTTCGAGTGTGCGTTTTTTGACCGCGTCGTTCGTATCGTATCCGCCGTCGCTTTCGGTGCGATCGCCGCCATTTTGCCGTGTTACGAGTTGCGTGAAAACACAGCTCGGCTGGTAAAAATATGACACTTTTTTTTTCGTTTCGTTTCGATTTGTGCGTGTAAAAAAATTCGCGATCACTTAAAACGGGCCAGCCACAATGGGTCACATCACATTAGTTCATTATTGTAGTGCGTTGGCGCCACAAACAAGCCAATATTTGAGGTAGGTTAGGTTAAGTTTATTATTACAATAATAATATGATTCATTTGTATATATTAAACAGCCAACTTATTTATGTTTGGGTCGTGCCAACGAGGCAACATATTATTATTATTTAAGTACATGATTATTGAAATTATAACTTATAAGTATATTACACTGAATAATTACAATTTTTTTAACCTATTATTGAAACATTAGTACCATGATATTTACCATATTGTATTATCTGTGTGTAACGTATACATCGTAGACGAAAAAATAGTAACGGTTTTATTTTATATTTTAAATTATAATACGCGCGTATACTCGGAGGCGCGAGTATTATAATCATATAATAAAACGCGACGCGCGGCACGCGTTGCAGTGTGAACGTTCCGCCGCTGCCGCCTTGTGGCCGCGTGGTCGCGTGGCCGCAGTGACGTAATGACGACGAGGTCATTGACCGTCAATGCGCCGCGGACAGAACTTTGGTACATAAACGGTACTACATACCGCGGTAACGACAGATTTTCGTAAAATGGCCGTTAAAAAAAAAAACAATGACCATGATTCGTGAATCGTCATTGGCTGTTCGTTTTTTTAACCATTTCGGCCGACGCGGGGGGACGCTGGGATTACCCTTCCGATGTTGCTTCAGTCTTCGTCGGTTCGCGTTTATGTGGTGGGCTTCTCCGTACGGGTCCGTGTTTCGAGTTTTATGCCGACCGCCATAATCTCGTTTCACGGTTTTCAAAATTTCGTTTCGCGGCGTTGGTAATAGTAATTATCGACGAATAATCGCACGTCTCACGGCGGTCGCGTGGGCGCAACCAAATTATTTCGTCGCTAAAATACTACCGTACCATCGCGACATTCGGTTTTCACCGTATTTTTCCTATCGTATCGCCGCCGTCGCGTCCGGTGCGCGCGATCCATTACGCGAGTGTAATGGCCGTCGCCTTCGGATTTTCAACGATTCCGTCGAGGCTCGAGGACGACGACGTCTAATCCAAGCCGGTAAAGGCTTCGAGTGTGCGTTTTTTGACGTCGTAGTTTTGTATCGTATTCGCCGTGGTCGGTGCGATCGCCGCTGTTTGTACTATCGATATTCGGTGTTTAGTATATTTTCCGTCTCGGTCGCGGTGCCGCGCCGCCGCCGTCGTTCGCCAAAACGGCTTGTGAATTTTACCGTCCGCCAAAAACAATCGTGGTTCGCGCGAGTAGTGAATAATCGTTCCGTGGTGTTTTTATTCGAGTGTACCTGCAGCACGAAATACGTTGTGAAATGTTTCGGACCCGCCGAATGAAAACGGTCGTCAATTGAGTCGACGACGGCCCGAGGTTAGTGATAGATAATATATTATAATATTATATCCATGTAATAAATAAGTACGACCCACCGACGCGTTATGCAAAACTTATTATTATTATATATTATTATATTAAACTGTCTAACGCGCGTTGGAACTGATAAATTGCGCGTATAGTAATGGTGAATTCGACGGCCACTCGGTCGAGCGAATGGGGAATGCGACGCTAGGTCTATATTAGCGTGGCCGTGTGGCCGCGTGGCCGCCGTGACGGGACGACGACGACGACGCGGTCACGCGCCTCGGACGGAACTCCGGATACCGCGGTAACGATTCTCGGTAAACAAAAAAACCGTTACAAAAAAAATCACTTTCCATGTTTCGTGAATTATTCTCATTGGCCGTTCGTTTTTTAACCGTTTCGGGGGACGCTGGGATTACCCTTCCGCCATTGCTTCAGTCTTCGTCGGTTCGCGAGTATGTGGTGGGCTTCTCCGATCAGGTCCGTGTTTCGAGATTTTTATGCCGACCGCCATAGTCTCGTCTCACGGTTTCTACAATTCCTCTCGCGGCGATGGTAATAGTTATTATCGACGAATAATCGCACGTCTCACGGCGGTCGCGTGGGCGCAACCAAATTATTTCGTAGCTAAAATACTACCGTACCATCGATATTCGGTGTTCAACGTATTTTTCCTATCGTATCGCCGCCGTCGCGCGTTCCATTACGCGAGTGTAATGGCCGTCGCCTCCGGATTTTCAACGTGTCCGTCGAGGCTCGGACGACGTCTAATCCAAGCCGGTAAAGGCTACGAGTGTGCGTTTTTTGACGTCGTCTTTTCGTATCGTATTTGCCGTGGTCGGTGCGATCGCCGCCGTTTGTACTATCAATATTCGGTGTTAAACATATTTTTCGTCTCGGTCGCGTTGTGAAATGTTTCGGACCCGCCGAATGAAAACGGTCGTCAATGGAGTCGACGACGGCCCGAGGTTAGTGATAAATTATATATTATAATATTATATCGATTTAATAAATAAGTACGACCCACCGACGCGTTATGCAAAACTTATAATTATTATATATTATTATATTAAACCGTCGTTAAACAACGCGCGTTGGAACTGATAAATTGCGCGTATAGCCGTGGTGAATTTGACGCTAGGTCTATATTAGCATGGCCGTGTGGCCGCGTGGCCGCCGTGACGGGACGGTGACGATGACGCGGTCGCGCGCCGCGGACGGAACTCCGGATACCGCGGTAACGGTTCTCGGTAAACAAAAAACCGTTACAAAAAAAATCACTTTCCATGTTTCGTGAATTATTCTCATTGGCCGTTCGTTTTTTTAACCGTTTCGGGGGATGCTGGGATTACCCTTCCGCCGTTGCTTTAGTCTCCGTCGGTTCGCGAGTATGTGGTGGGCTTCTCCGAACGGGTCCGTGTTTCGAGATTTTTATGCCGACCGCCATAGTCTCGTTTCACGGTTTCTACAATAATTCCTCTCGCGGCGATGGTAATAGTATTTTTTCGACGAATAATCGCACGTCTCACGGCGGTCGCGTGGGTGGAACCAAATTATTTGTCGCTTAATTTAGTACCGTATCATCGACATTCGTTGTTCACCGTAATTTTCCAATCGTATCGCCGCCATCGCGTCCGGCGCGCGATCCATTACGCGAGTGTAATGGCCGTCGCCTTCGGTTTTTCAACGATTCCGTCGAGGCTCGGACGACGTCTAATCCAAGCCGGTAAAGGCTTCGAGTGTGCGTTTTTTGACGTCGTCGTCGTCGTTTCGTATCGTATTCGCCGCTACTGGCAAACAGTATTATTATTTGTAAATGTATAACGTAAGTAAGTATATAATGCAGTATTAAAATGTCAAGGTAGAGATGATAATCGTATACACGAATTATCTGACCATGGTCATGGTGCATTTACAATGCATTGTAAGTTTTTAATCAAGTCGATAAGACGAATAAAATTTTATTGGGAATAAAATTAGAGATCTATAATTATTTTATTTCGCGTTTTGTCCCCTTGCCCGGTCGTTATTATATAGAACCCTTTGCTGCTAAGCCCTATAGGAGTGGTCTCAAACATACGGCCCGCAATAAAAATACATTGTTCTAATTTTTTTTAATGTTAATGTTCATCATATTTTTTCAATGATAATTTTGTAGTAATAATAAGTAAAATAAACAACTACTTTGTTTATATTTTTATAAATAATCTTGGTAATGGTAATTATAATAAAAGTAATTTATTAATTTATTAAGTCATGTAGGTAAATGTATTTTGTATGTATCTATTTGCCTTCTTTTTGTCTTCATTTTTTAGCGTACAAGTAAAAAGAGGACACTTGAAATTTGGCCTGCGAACTTTTTTTGAAAAAATCTATGACCCGTAGATAATTTGAGTTTGAGATCACTGCCCTCAAAATAATATAGGACCAGTTTTTGAAAAATCGCGCAGGTTAGTGTACTGCACTGCACGCGTATAAATATGTATAATATTGTATATATATTTTTTGAGCGGAACTTTTGAGTTATACGATATATTATACACGAAAACGATATAAGCAACAACCTTCGTGTGTGTTCGATCCTACGGAGCCGATACATATTTATGATATGGGTACCTACACTCTCCCATTTATTATGTATAATAAATTGTGTATGAGGATATTTATTTTTTTCTAGCGATTTCGGTTATTAAAATATATACGTTGGTTTTTCGTAGATTATACGAGCATTGTGTCATAATTCATAACGTACAACACACCAGTGCATCTTCTCGGTATTTACTTTTTTTTTGATAAACAAACGTCGAACACATATTATTATGTACAGTCGAGTATATAACATATATAATATACAGATTGGCCAAATATACAATTATTACCATAAAAAGATAGATACTACTCGTACTTCCTATGCCGATAAACAATGGTACGCTTTTTTTTTTTGTAGTGTAGTTTTTTTTACGCCGATAGGGGCCTACGTCGATGTTCGCCTGCATATAATAATAATAATATGATGTTTACACAGTTGACCGAAACATCTGTCTGTTGAAGTTTCACAGCGAAAACGTTTTCCAAGAGAACGTACCTAGTCGAATGTTTAGCGTACTCGCTCGCCGGTAGTAGTGAAAAAGATTCGATTGGCTTTTCTTTTTGATTTTCGTCGTGCGCGATTCGCTAGACTTTTCATCCGGCAAAACTTCATTATCGATCTGCGTCCGACAATGAATGATTTTTTTAAAAATGGTCGTTTTTAACAATCCGATCGAGGTTAGTTGGCACATCATTATCGCGTTTGTTGCGGTTTGCTCGAAATCGTGTCGAACAGATGGTCCGATTTTAAACGTTTTAATTAGAGTCTACACCAAGACGTTTGTGATTTATTGCAGAGCCGTTTTGAAATGTTCAAGAATTGTTACCGATGTTGTTTGTTTTATTTCGGCTTCGGTCGTCGCAACGACGAGGTGGGCCTTAATTTAGGACTCTTGGAAGACGGGAAATCGGTTCCCACTGAAAACTACACCGTTCAAAAGATATCGAGGTTTGTACGATTTTCAAAATTAGCAAAAACGCGAACAACTCGTGTTTTGGTACTCGTATACGTCGTGAAAATAGCGCGAAATTTATCACCTGTACCTGTTTTCAGTTTTGGTCGACATGTTTCACACGACGAGGACGGGCTTTCTGCGTCCGGTTTTACGAGTGACGGCGAAGACGACGAACCTACTCCGAAAACGCAATCCATTAGGAAAAAAAAATGGGGAAAAGCTTTGAACAAACCCAAAGACCCGAAAACTCCTAATTCGTTTCAAACCCTCGCCGGTGTCAGTATGATGATGTTACAACCGATCACGGCAGGAGCTGGTTCCACTTCTACACCTGATTTGGTGAGTTTCGAAACGTTTCAGAACATTATTTATTTATTTTTTTTTTAGATTTTTTTTCAACCATTTTATAACGATTCACGATATTCACCCTTAACTCGTGTTAAGTTTGTTAGGACAAATTTCAATGACAGGTCGATCCTGGAACTAACTACTTCGTATCGAAGTTATAGTAGATATATAATCGACGGTTAAAAAAATAAATCATTTCGAAATGTAATTTTTCATACAACGTGATGTGCAAATGGATGCGACACCACGAGGAAAAATACAGTGACCGATTAATATCGAGAATTTCAATGAATTAATATTTGAGTTGTCTGTACTTACTTGTGTAACTCATTTATAGAGTTTAACGTCTGGTAAGAAAGAATTTTCTAAGAAGGAAGATAAGATGGACTATCTTTCTCCGGCCTCGTGTAAAGAAACCACTGGTTGGCTTAAATCTCAGAGTATGCAGGTAAAATGGGGTCTTTCTCTTTTGTCGACGGCGAAAAAAACGTATTTTGTTTTAATTAATCGAATATTCATTTTAGGACGTGACCTCGACCACAGACTCGGACAGTTTCGCGTTGTCGGCGAAAAGTGCCGACGACTCCACGACCAACTCGTCTACACGTCCACATCGTTTTGGCTCGGTGGCAACGTCTATGATTAACGTAACTAGTAGACTAACGTCGATAAGATCAAAGTCTACCGAGGCGGTTTCGAACACTTGGATAACCCCCGTAGACAACGCTCCTCCCGTCGATCCCAATGCACACCAAGAACAAGCTTATGGAAACGTTAATTTCAAAATCACTTACGATCAACACACTAAAAAGTAATATTTTGCAATATTTAATAATATAATAGGCACCGCTAGGAGTTTTTACAAGGGGGCGAGCAGATAAAATTCCACTCTGTCCGTATATTATACTTTTGTAATTATCGGATGACATTTTCACACGAAAACCTAATAGGTTGGGCTTCGGTATGAAAATATAATTCGAAAGGGGATTTTTTTTCTCTCCCTATCGATCGGCTAAAATTTGGCGCGATGAAACAAAAATGTCCATATTGATTCAAACTAAAAAAAATAAATAGTCATCAATAATTGACACGAACGTTTTAATTGATGATGAAACCGTCGGAGTAATGATAAATATTATTCCGCGTACACTCATATGTATTCAATTGTATTCGGTAGTGAATTATGCAATTTATGATCAATAATGTTATAGAAAAAAAGGACTTTCGAAAATTTTTAATTCGATATTATTTTTGCAAAATCGTAATTGTTATTTTAACAAAAGCGGTATAAAACTATAAATATTTTATTTTACAATATGATCTTGCGGTATCTAAATATATATATTTTTAGTGCAATTTCAAAAAAAATTATGATCGCTTTTAAAGCGAACTCGTAAAATTAAACAGTATGTGTAGATACGCTTTTGTAAATTAATTAATTATTCATAACACATAAAATGATATACAAACGTTTTCTAGAGTATAACAAAATTCAACTAGTTGTTAGCTCGTGCGTTAACAAACAACGATTTTTTTTTTAAACACATATTGTACGAATTATTTTTTAGCGATATTTTAAGAGTACGGATATTCCGAGTGCCTTTGGTGTTGGTCTATGCAGGTCACGACACTGTGTATAGTGCATTATAAAAATTTATTCATGTACATATTAAAGTTTGATATTCTACAATATAAAGGTGGCATTGAAAATATAAAAGACATTGAGAGTAGCATATAGAAATAAAGGGGTCGACGTGTGTATCGAATATTATTAAGTTTGAAATTTTTTTTTGAAAATTACACTAGTTGAAATATATATTAAGTGTTCTTATAGAAATCTAAATAATTATAAACTATACTCTATAAAATGTATACTTTGAATCGCGTTGATCAGAAAATATCCAATATTTTTAATGCGCCAGTATATAAGTATAATATCGTTGTGTGCGATTTAGTAAGTTATAATTAGGTCGATAAATGTTTTTTTTTATTCGTCAACTTTTTTCGTAGTCAGTTTATCATATTTGTAAATGAACGCGTATGATAAAACGCGAGTTTTAATTGAAAAATTAATTTTAAGGCTGTTTGTTCGCGTGGATAACTTAGATGGATTAGCGCCAAAAGGAAAAGATAAACGACCTTATAAGACGGTTTTAAAACTCACGCTTTTGCCTCAGGAAAAAACCACCAAAACTAGTAAAACCATAGCTGCCGCCATGAGTCCCGTGGTAAACGAAGACTTCTTTTTAAGTACTAAATGTATTACAAACAAAGTTTTAAGGTAAATATTAATTAGTCATATTTTATTTTATGTGTTTTTTTTTTAATTGTATGTTATTGTATTTAGAATATCTGTTTTTGATCATGAATACCAAGGGAAATATGACGCGGTTGGCCACGCTTTATTTTATTTAGACAATATAACACCCAGCAATGACGGAGCGCAGAGTGTTAAACTCTACAAACATTCTTGGGTATGTGTTGAAGTTTCAAATAAAATGTATATCTAATTAGTGTACCGTATCGTTCGTTACCTATACGACATATTTTTATGATTAAATACAGCCCGATTTGAACCATTGCAATTTGAACATCAGTCTGAACTATAAAAAACAACAAGAAACTTTGCACATAGTCGTCCACGAAGCCAGTAACTTAAATCTGCCACACGGTTAGTAGAATAATATCTTATGAATTTTTACAGCGTGTGTAGAGATGATTGAAATGTTCATATTTTTTATTATTTCAATTGATATTTGACGTGAGTATTTATACCTATTGCCTCTTGTATTTCTCGAAATAATTTAAACCGTGAATCTTTCTAGAGAAATCCAAAACATTCGTGAAAATAGCTTATTTTAGCAAGGGAAAAAGAACCAAGGAATATCAATCACCATCAGTGCCGAACACAAAAAACGATCCTAAGGCAACGTACGAATTTAAAGTTGATGTACGGCTCGATTTGAACTCGGCTACAAACGTCTACTTAGTAATTGGACTGAAAGAAAAGGGATTTCTAAAAAGAAACGAAAGTAATTTAGGTAGAGTTATATTCGGGCCGTTTTTATACACGGAGAGGGGATACGATTTAACTCCTTGGGGCAAAGTCTTGTTAACCAAAGAAGGCGTTTCCGACACGTTTAAAACGTATTTATAGCGTATTCAGAACAAAATAATTATTAATATTACACATAATATTGTTTAGATCGTAAATAACGGATTATTTTATTTTACTATAACATTTTTAATTTGAATATTTTTTATAACACTTTATATAATGTTTTTTGGCAATTACGTTTTTCAATCGTTTTTTTTTTCGATAAATTTATTGCTAATAATAATATTGTTTACAATTTTATAAATTTAATTTATGTATTTATCAATATTAATAGACCATTGATAAACGTGTTAACCGTAACGCGTTAACGTTTTTTAACTCATTCTCTTCCGGGGAAATATATTTTTAAATTACTTAACGTCGTCTGAGAGCAGTTTATATTTTGGGAAAAATGTTTGTATACTTTAAATTTGTATGTAATATTTATTTTTATATATTTTATGAATTATTTTACGTGTATTTTATATTGTTAGTTTAAAATGTTCTGATGACTGTTTCCTGTCTGTTAGTTTACACAAACATTTATTGTTTTATAATAAACAAACAATAAATTGTTCATGAAGAAACATGAAACACCGAAATTCCAAACTATTGACTTGAGCTGGTTTTCTCAACTGAACTTTGAAATATTACTGTCAGATTAATAAAACTATAGTATTTTTGTAAGTATTAAGTAGCTACGCCGTATAATATTTTCACTTGAAAAATTATTTGCAATTATAGCCAACACAAATGTGTGTATATGGTCGTGTATAAATTATACTCATACGTGTTGCACTATTTTTCTTTTAGTTTTGAAATACCGAAAGATAGACGAAATGTGAAATCGAAGAAATAAATAGGCAAGACGGCGATAATCGCGATCGGACGCATCGTAGCAACTTTATCTCCGAACACTACGCGCCTCTCGGTAATAAAAATAAAACTCCTTTATTTCTAAAATACGAATTCCCCGGGTGGTAGTTTTCTCCGACCCCGCAGGAACCCGGTTCGGCGGTTTCACTCCTCTCGAGTCCCATTACAAGTTCTACGTACGTGTATTAGGTCTAAAAGGGGAACAAAGTTATAAACAAACTCGCCGCCGACACACGCGCGCGAGCACGTATGTATGCAAGACGAAACCACCGACATTTTCGAGTCTCTTTGTCGTAGTCGCTCGAGAGGGAGAGTATATTTTTACCCGAAACCGTATATTATTATTTTTTCCGTACGTATTTTTTCGGTCCGAACCGTACGTATGTATATGTAAACTCGAAATTATCATTCTGGATAATTACACTTTTAAGTGGGGTGTGAATTGTGCATGAGCGTGCGCGTACCTAATGTATATATTATATTATTATATATCGCGTACGATACACATGTGCGGAGAGCGCGTCGGGCGAGTTTATACGGCCACTTACTGTTAACGATAATGGTGTACCGTCATTTAAACGGTTTAATGCGAGATTTTAAAATAGCTTTTTTTGGAGAAAAAAAGAACGCCGAAAAAATAACAATAATTATAAAAAGGCTAAGCCGTTGCCGTCGCGGCGGCGGGAGAAAATCGCAACTGGTTTTTAAACGTATACATTAAACATATATATATATATTATGCGTGTCCCGTTTTTATGGCCGTACGTTTTATATTAACATTAAAAATAAATACATGAATTATTAACGCTCGCGCGCCCGCGTTTATGAATAATAACTGCGGTATAGATAAGTTCCGCGAGAGAACTCGAATAATAATATCGCGTGTGTGTATATAACGGCTGAGCATAATAAAATATCAAATCTGCGTACATATCATTATCGCGCGGCAGTGGCGTAGGTACGGGGGGTGTAAGGGGTTTCCATCCCCCCGATATTATTATTTTTTTTTAATGATATTTAATTATTATGTACTTACATATTATGGTATAATGATATTTTCATTATGAATATAAAATATACATAACAATATATTATATACAAATTGAAATTAATAAAATAACTTATTTAAATTAACCTGTGATTATGAATCGACTCTTAAACATCCCCCAGAAAAAAATTCCATCTACGCCAGTGGCGTATATAGGTTTTCATTTGGGAGGGGGCCCAATCATGTATTCGACTTTTTGGGAGGGAAGGGAAGGAGAAAGCACACTATTACGACGACAATTATTACTTGAACACTACAAGTTCTTTCGACTGTCCTTACATTATTAGAGAATTAAAAAACTCAATTATTTTAATGAATTATAATTTTAAAAATATAAGAATACATTGTAATAAACAATTTTTTTTATTAGAGTCACTCAAAATTAACCACATATTTTCTTACAAGAATAAACAAACCTTATAAATTTTAAATACACGGTTTTGGATTTATAGAAAAACAAATTTTAATAATGGTGTTTTTCATTTCGGGAAGAGCCTGGGCCCCCTTGCCTCCCCCTGATAAATACTCCACTATCGCGCGGTATTGTATTGTATGCTTGTATGTTTCGAAAACGCGCGTTGTCTGCGAATATTATAAACATTGTGCCGCTCGCGAATTACTGCGATATTATTATAACGCGTGTTTATCAAAATTACTCTGTGGAATTTCGAGTTGTTTTTTTGTTAATAAAAACGCGCCCAGACGACGCGATGATTGTTAGCGCGCGCCCACCACACCACACACGGAGAAATATTAGAATAATAATGCGAACGGACGACATAAACTGTTTGTTTATTTTTTTTTCGCTCTTTATTCGTCGTTCCACTTACGGGGCCAGTCAATCATCGTTATAAATAAGCTCGTCGCGCGTCGTCGTCACTCGGTGTGTCCCCGTCCCCCGTTCCCCCCGTATAATCTCGTCGACGAATCGATCTCGCGTAAAACGTAACGCTTTTCGAGTGTGTTTTTGATAATTATTATTATTATCGCCGAGGTAGTCTTTTGTCGTAGCCTCTTAAATCTATATACGGCGATCTCGCGAACGACGCGGGCTGTCGTCGACGGCTACATTATAATCGCTTAAATTTATATTGTAGTTTTATGCGCAGTACGTCGAGTGTGCGCTGATCTCCATAAATTCGCTCGTTTTATACCTCCCGTAGTCGCTGCGCGCGCGCGATAATTAGCGTATTATTGCGTTATTATACGAGTATCGATTCCATTACGGTAGTAACGTCTCCGTGTTTTTTGTACGACAATATATAATATCGTCACAAGGTCTACCTACGCGCGTCGTCATCGCTAGCATAATATGAAATCGTGTTCAATCGACGAGAGAACAACCGTGTCGCGTCGCGCGTAAAATTTAAATATTTCGTCGTCGACGCGTAAAAAACCTGACCGCGCAGAGATACAGCGTCCGTCCGTTTGTGCGAGATTCGTCGAGACCGAAGGTCGTCCGAGGCCAAACGCGTCGATAACGGCGGACGCGTTTAAAAAATAAAAATGTCGTTAAATTCCCAATTATTATGTGTACGTTGTTGCTGAATTCGTACTACACGCGTCGTTTGAATAACAATAATAAATCATTAAAACTCAATTAAAAGAACGCGATAAATATTGTTGTACGCGATTAAATCGTAACTATATTTTCGTCTGTTTGTTTATTATTCGTCGCGTAGGACAGTCTAGTAGTCGGCGGTATTGTATATTAATTTCATATCGATCGGATAATTGCGAGCAAAGGTTCGACTAGAGCTGGGGTCAGGAACCTTTTCGTAGGAAAGAGCCATTTTTTTAGTCGTAGAGATATTGGTGGGCATTAAAAATATAATAATACATCTTAAATTTAGAAAATATAAAAAAACTTTATTTCATTAATTCATTATTATTATTATAATTGTTTATCCAAATATAAAATTATTTAATTGAATACAATAACACAAAAAAAAAACGTATATTAAACTTAATATTAGTGGGAATTTTGACACTGAATTTCTCGATATTATTGATGAATTTTCCAAAGAGCCGCAGGTTGCATGTCTTAAATAACGGTTTTTTGTTTTTTCGTTTTCCATGTGACTGTGTTGCCCCTCGGCACCTCCTTTTTCTCAGTATTATGTCTCCCGAACTAATTTAAAAAACGATTTTTTCTTTTTCGCAGAGTTTAGAATGCGAAAATGAATGTGTAATAAACCAAAATAGACCCGTTACACACCGATACGTATGGCGGGGCGAGAGCGGGACGCGCACTGCAGTTTTTATGACCGGCTTTAGAGACGGTGCATATTGCTGTAACGGGTGTAATAGTGTACAAAGAGGGAGTAATTATTTTTATTTTTTTTTACCTCCACATTATGTAATAAATAATAATAGACAAACACGAGAATGTTTTTAAATCGTGCGGAAATTCGACGGAACCAACCGCATTTATAATAATATAAAAACACGATTCCCACTTTATAGAAACGTACGATATTATATAAAAATAATATATACCTAACCGGGCTACGACCATACCTACACGGACTATTATATATTTTATTAAAATTCTAAACGACGACGGGGAGTCGTGATCGCAGCGAATTCTTATTCGACAGCTCGGCGACGAAAGTATCTCGAGTATTCGTTAAAATATGCAAATCTAATAGAAAATAAAAAAAAGAACAACCTTAGACGATCCGGCAGGCATAAATGCACAATATAAGCGCTGACCCGGGAACAGCACGTCTGTGCGACGCATACCCGTCACATATACAGGGTGGTTTTTTTTCTTTAGAACGCTCGTTTAGAAAGCTTTTTTTTAATTTCAATTTTAGCAAATTTGAAATGTACTTGGTTTTGATTTTCATAAACTAGCTGTTTTAGCAGATACCAAATACTCTGGAGCTCGTACATTTTAATACTTTTAAAAACGTTTTAGAACGATTAAAACGTTTGATTTTCATTGATCGATAAGTGAGTCACCCGGGTGGTTATTAAAGTTTAGTCTTTTCGGACGATTTATCATGTTTAAAGACCGTATTTTATAACTATATGTAGTGCTTATCGACCTGACAATGGTGTTCGACGACGAGGTGATTAATATCCGCCTCGATAATAATATTTAACTATCAATTATCGCGTGTTATTAATAATTCAATTATTGTTCGATTTCAATATTAAATCAAACGGTGATGTAATATACTACACGGACAAGTGTGATGACGAAAACGTCTTTTTGTAATCGAATTTTCAAACGGTTAAACGGAAATGGAAACAAAAACAACTATTATTTAATCAAATCGTCGCGATCAAAACTAGGTTTTGTTTTATTAAAAAAAAATCTAACCTAAATAATTTCTCGAAAGAATATTTGACGTTTGAAATTCCCTAAAAAATTCTAAATTTATTTCAATTCGATAAACGTCGATACACTGAGAGTTCAAAAGAATCACAATAAGAATCACTCTGTATAGTATACATACATGTGTGTTTATATGGACCCATAATGCGATATCTTTCACACATAAATATATAATATACGTGCGTCGAGCTTTAATATGATACCTGTATAGGTATATAATTATATAGGTATATAAGTGTGTATATACATAAGTGCGTATCGCACGTACGTGTATTATTGTGTATACTCTCGTTTGGGGATTTCTTGTACATTGTTTTGAGGGGGTAGGCAAATGTGCGAGACGCTATAATATGTACACATACGTATGTATATACTATATATTCTGCGTGCTGGAATTTAAATAAATAATCGTCGTCGGCGTCGGAGGAGAAGGAAAAGGAGGAATATTGAATGTGCGGGTGTCAAAAGGAAACCGACGACGGCACAGCATAACGCTCTCGCGGATACGGTCAAAAGTGCACCACCACATATAAATTATAATATACCCTCCTCGCCCGACTCTTATTATATTTCAGTATTATCTCTTATACGCCATATACGCCCCATATACGCGAGCGCGGGGCCCGGATTTGTATGCAAATGAGTGTTTTCGTATAATTTACTTAAAATAATTCTGATAAGGAATCTTCTCTTCTCGGGCGTTTCGCCTTGATACGCGAGATTTCGCCGCCGTCTCCGCGCGCGCCGCATAAAACCCTATATAATATCACGCGCGATATGCGATTGAAATTCAGTATTTTGTGTATTTTCGCATATTCGTCCGCCGCGCGTTCTCGTTGAAAAATGCAAATTTTCCGTCGGTTACGGAATAAGTAGAGTTTTTAAACTATTGTTCATTATGAAATCCGAAATTAATATTACAGTCCGATACAATGATAGATATCCCTAGCTGTCGCGACGATTTTATTTAATACGTTATATAATATAATACATATTCTGTCCACAGAAAAAAAAATAAATAGAATCATCGACGGCTTTGAGAGTGAAGCATAAGAGGCGACGTTTCACATGAATTTTCAGAGTGGGTATTTCAACAGTGTATGTTTCAACCGAATTCTGAAACATTTTTTACCCGTTTGAATCTGTTTTTTCCGACTGTTAATACGAATAAAAATTGAATTTAGGGAAATAACGAGTGCTCAAACTGAGTTTGTTGTCCGTGAAGACGAAATGAAAACGCAGCAGAATTGAGAGTTTAAAAAAAGAAAACGAATCAAGTGGTTATTGTCACACCGTCTCACGCCGCCTACTGCCACCGGGCAAGACAATGGTACCTGAGAATCGAGATTCACGTCCAAATTTTAAGCGAACAAGCCAAATTAATCCGATTGTTATTGTCGAACGCCTACTACCTGGCAATACAACGGGGTGAGGTGTATCGTGGAGCTTTCAGTGTTATTCGAATCGTCGTCGGATATCGTCGTTAAAAATATTTTATTTTATTTTCGTCATCGTTTTTTTTTTTTTTTATCAAGCTCGACTGATTGATTTTGTTTGTTTTGAGAAGCATCCGAATTAAGTTGTCAATAGATATGAATCCTGTCGTAATAGAAGCCAAAATATCGTTCAAACGCTGTTCCACCATGGTCACAGGTAAATCTATTTCTATTTTATCGTTTTATAATGTTAACGACTTAAAAAGTCACAGAACAGACACCACTTACACCGACGATAATTTTTTTCAACTCCATTATTTTTGTATTACATTACCATCTTAAATTTTCACAGGGGAGGGGGGCACGTAACCTTTAACGGTTTACTCCCATACGTCTGAAATTTAATTTCGATTTCATATGATATCAAAACGTAAATCATTTTACACGTTTTGTATTGTTTATTTTTCACATTTCATACAAATATTGTACATAAATACGAGTATGTGTGGATATTTTTGCGATACGAATTCCCGGTTATAATAGCTCGAGTTCGCCCGTTTGTTTTAACATTTGGTCGACGGACAAAAATCGTTTCCGTGTATACGACGGCGGCGGATTAAACCTTTTTAATCCGAGCGAGAGTGAAATTTGCCGCCGTGCAAGCCGATTCACTTGTAGGAGAGATAATCATTTTCACTTTTGTAACGTTAGAAACCTACACCCAAATCCATCCATCCCCCCCCCCCCCCCGTAGGCACAACACAATGAAAACGATATTATTTTATATATTGTACAAGTGTGTAGTATTTAATAGAAAAATATATAATTAATTCTTTTTTCTTACGTCAAGTATAATTTATTATAGTATTAAATGTCGATGAATAGCTTTCGATTTCAGGAAAACATCCGACAGTATGCTGCTTCTCTCAAGGACAGTGTACCTACATATATTTATTCACGTAATCGTTTATTTTTTGATATTTTAACTTCCTCGTACACACGTAGAATAGGTACCCGGGGATTCAATATCATTCAAAACACACTAAATACAAACCTTGGGGACTTTATCCCAGACGTATGGAATAAATAACGAGATAGATGTACTTTGAATAAAAATCTGTTGTTGACATAATATGTCGGATGCGCCCGCGTCAAATCGTATTCACGTCGTGAATTTACCGCATAGGGAGGGGCGGAGATTCACGTCGAGCGAAACGGTCGAGTTGGCCGTGGCCGTTGGCCGCGCCGACGTTTCAACGGTCGTTCCGTTTTGCGACGGCGATGCACGCGAATTCGTCATTTTATTATTTATCGAACGCACGACGTAAGAGAGCCGCACCCCCCACATCAAATTCCGGGCCTACTAAATGTGTTGTCCGGTCGCAATCCGTTACGAGTGTGATACGGAACACCCAAACACTTCTAGGCGACGACAAAATATTATTATATAAATAAAATTATTTTAATACAAACTATTAAATATATATATTTTTAAACGATAATAAAATAAAATAAAGTGCGCTCTTTTTTATTACTGTTTATATATATATATATTTAATAGTTTGTAACAATTACTTTGTTTATTTATTTTCTATTTTTACTTCTAGGAGGTAATCAACGGTCATTTCGAAATATCAAAACGACTAAATTCATATTGTAAAAAAAGCAATTCCTATCCGAAAATCGCAAATCAATTTCAACGGGGGGCCCCATGTGTACCCCGGTTGTGGTCGCGCGTTTAAACCACTCGACCGTGTGTGTGTGTGTGTGTGGGTATTACCCCGTGCTATATCATACAGAGGAGATACCGAGATACCGCCGACCTTGACACCGGCGCGGGCGGGCGCGCGCGCGCGCGCTTTGGTTTTCTTTTCCATGACGCCGGACGACGACAAAAGAGGGAAACGTCGTCGTCGGCACAACTCCGGCGGCGGCGGCGGCTCTGACTCATGTAAATTATTGATTCGTCGCGGCAGCGACCGTTGTTGTAGTGTGGTGGGAGAACGGTGGCTGCGTCGTCGTCGGCGCGGGGGCGACCGAGAGAGGAGCGGGGTCGTTCTCGTAATGTAACGTTGTGCGCGTGTGTGTGTGCGAGTGCGTGTGCGGGTTTGGTTTTTTTTCTCGTTTTCTATGTCAGTGTAGTTTCGCTTCTCCGCGTGCGTACGTGCCCCGCCGTTCCACAACCACTACTACTACTGCTGCCGTCTCGAACGTTGGAATTTGCGTTTCTCGCGTGCGACCGAGAAGAGGGTTGTCGTCCGTTCGCCGTCCGTCCCGTCGTCGCCGCCGCCGCCGCCGCCGCGCGACCCTTGGGATCGAAACTTTTTTACCGTTCGTCAAACTAAACCGCCGCCGGTTTTTAATCGTCCGCGGCCCCCAACCCCCACCCCCCCATTCCCGTTATTGTTGTTGTGTCTTTTTTTTTTTTTTCATTTATTTGTTTTTTTTTTTTTCCCACCGAGTTTTCCGATGTAAACGTGCGTTTTCATCGACAGTAAGTTCGCGGCCAACTCCCGGAGAGAGTCTCGTTTCTTTTTCTCCTCCCCTACCCGTCTTGCCGTTTCGTCCGAGTAGACCACGTCCTCCGCCGCAGTGCAGCAAAAATGCACTACAAGACGTCGTCGTTGGCGGCCGCCGTCTTCGTCCTGCTCGTGCCGCTCGTTTCCTGTTCGACGACGACCATCACTGACGGTAAGTACTTGCACATACTTGTACTTTTACATTTCCCGTAACATTAGTCACCCCCGAAATCGTGTCCTGCGACCGAGTGTGTGTGTGTGTGTGTGTGTGTGTGTGCGCGCGCTCGCTCGCGCATGCGTGTGGGCAGCAGACGAGACATGAGGTAGAATGAAAAAAAAACCCAGTGATTTACGTGCTATTCGGTTTCTGGCACGGCAGGTAGGCGGCACGCGGTCGGGCCAGGTGTATCGCGCGACGTGCCCGGTGTCGACCGAGAGAGAGATGGTGGCGGCGGCGGCGCGAGAGAGTGTGCTGCTGCCTACTTGCCTCTGCCTGTTCCTGGACCTGTTTTTTTACTATGTACCTACTTCCCGTCGGCTCTTTGTGTCGTCTGCTATGAGAAAAAAAAACTCATATAAAGAAAACCCCCCCGAACATACCGGATGCATTGGTCGCGTCTGGGTTCATTGTTTGATTTTTTTTTTCATTATACTCTCGTATTTGCCGAATAAACATTTCACTCGTCCACGCCGCCGGACGAGAGCTGTCGGCCATAATAATAACACCTGCTCGTATTAGGGTTTTCTCTCGCATCGCTGGACGTGTCTTTCGACTCGTGTTTTTTCCTCGATGGTGCGATTGTTATGGCTTGAAATAACCACCTCATCGGTGTTCACTTTATCTGTCAATCAAATTATTATCGTGGGTCGTAGGTACATGGGTTTTGTGTCCGAGTTTCCGCCGGACGACATGTATTTCTACTCGTATTAATTGTCTTGATGCCTTGTGGTGATAAGAGTCATAATATATAACACATTTTTACTCTATGCCACTTATACTGCTTTGATAACACTCCTATGAATACATATTTGGAATTCCTTTTGTCGTCTGCTGTTTACCAGATAATTTTCCTTGCTGGCAATGATAAAATCTATAAATTATATTTTCTGCTCAATGTTTTGAACCAAGTTCTCACAACCCCTCATACCAATAATTATTTCGATAAATGTTTTTTAATCTTATTAATTGTACCCTATTTTCTCGCAATTGATCAATTATATTTGAATAAAATATATGAAAACATTCTCCAACTTACATACTTTAAAATTACCTATAAAATGTATAAATACACATTAGATCAATATTTATACTAACCAAAATACTAATAGTACTTATTGGAATAATATATACTTTTAGAAATGTAAACATTTTTAATATGTATTTATCTGAGCATATATTTGTGTATCAAACAATAATAATGAGTATTTGAATTGACGAAAAAATTTAGAAATGATTATATGGCTATACCTCTGTATACGTTTTACTACACTATTGCTAAATTTTTTTACATTTTAGCATTGATTTTATAATATATAATATATACCGACTGCTTTTAAACATTTTATTTTACAATTATTATTTTACTTAAAGTTCTAGATAACGGCCAATACACCACACACTGTCGTATAGTTTTTTTCAGTTTGAATTGATATGCTATCATAGTTATTTTCTTCATTTCGACTACTTTCGTAAGATTCGGTGTCTGGAAAATCGGTATATTTTATTTTTTCATTTTGAACATTTTCGGAAGAATCTTCATTGGTAGTTATTTTCTTCATTTTGGACACTGAGACAGGCGGTATTCTATTTTCTGACGATTTTTATGATTTTTAAGAAATGTTGTTTACTTTTAAATAAAACACTAACTACCAGTTATGTGGTAGACATCATTTACTTCCTTTGTCACTCTAAAAATAGTTAAATAATTATAATTTCATTTCTGTACTTTCTATACTTTCAAAGTATTTTTCAACATTTGTACACCTACTTCCACTAGTGGTTCACCCCCTTTAAAATAATAATATATTTATTAAATTAGTGTTTTAAAATATACCAATTTTTCCATTTAAGCATTCTGATATTACTCTTTGTAGCTCTGAAATTATGATATCAGTAGTGTCCTCAATTTTCCAGGACATATGGCAACCCTATACTGGGTTATACCTTACCTATTGAATTAAATATCAAGAATTAGAAATATATTCACAATTTTATATACCTACCTCCTTAAATACATTATTACATTATCAATAACTGCATGTATCGTTGAGGATATTATATTATTGAATGCAGTTTTTAATCTATATTATATAATTAAATTCTAAATTATATAATATATATCTATTGCAATTTTAAATAGGTATAGACATAATTATGAGTTGTTTATTAAGAAGTAGGTACTAGATTTTGATAAAATTTCACTAAATAATGTAGACATTAGATACCTTATCTCAATTTTAAACATTCAAGAGTATGATTTTTATCAAATATTTGGAATTATTTAATTATTCAAAATTTTAATAAATAATGGTTTATTTTTGATAAATTATCTAGCTATTTTTAATTTTATTTTTTGTAATTAAAGAGTTGAATATAAACATGCTATTTCTAATAAAACTGATTAAAATAGTTAGTACCTATTTCCTGTTTAAAACAGGCGATGTTTATCATTTTTAAGTTAGTATTTAATAAAATAAAAGGTAAGTATGTACCTCGGTATCTACATACCAAAGTACTTACTTACCTTATATAATGTAGGTAGGTACTAGGCTCTCATTATTTCAATAGGTTTTACTAATTAAACATTACTGAGAACAAATGTACTAATGAACAAAGAATTTAGTCAAGTTGAAGAATAATGTTTGCTAAACAATCAACAATGATCCTCAATATTGTTGCTTATCTAAAGTTAATTTTCTTTACATACTTTTAAATTTTTTTAAATTACTCATTCATAACCATTTTGTTTCAATTCTTGTCTAATATTGTTCAAAATCAATATGATAAATACATTATCTACATAACTGCATTATGAAAGATTTCGTGCTTTCTTTTTATAACATATCAATCAGATTTATATAAATGAAAAAGTTCTAAAGTAATGAACCCTTCCATTTATTTGTTTCATGTAAGTAATGTAAAATTATTATCTACGTACTAAGATAACTCCATTAAAGCTATGGCAACAAGAGAAAACTCAATTTTCTATTCTCTGTAAAAGATTATTTCTAGGTTTTTTGGTCTGTATTTCTCTTCATAATTTAATTTTCAAATGTTTTGGACGAGGTTTTAGTTATGTACTTATTGTTTCAAACATTTTTTTTTTTGTTTTGTTGATAGTTGTATATACTAAACCTAGTCTATAATATGGTTTTTAAGTAAGTACCTATCTAATTTTAATTATTAAAATTTAAAATTCTTGTATATTATAAGGTACATGCTTATCATTATTCCATAAAATGCTCAAATACTTTTAATTATTACAGAATTAATTTATTCTTGGTATGTTGTGTATCAGATGGATGAAAACAACTTAATCATAAACTCTCCATTAAAAATAATATAAGCCAGTTCCCAATTTTTAAAATTAGATAAAAAAAAACTCAAGTTTAACACGGTATTAAACTTTCAAGCCATAAACATAATATTTGCTTGTCTGATCAAAGAAAAAAAAATATTTGATAGAATTAATAAACTAGTTCATATTTTATTGTTCAATTAATTTTTTCATTTATTTCATTTTAAAGTTATTATTTAGCCAATTATGATTTTGTTAATAACATGTTTTATATTTTTTACTTATCAAATATTGAATACCTAGTAATGATGTCAAATTACTTTTTTATGAACTTGAAGGTTAGCGAGAAGTCTATAATTCTTTTACTTCAAATTTAGAAATATAGGTTTCTTAAATGTACCTATGATTAGTTAAATACCCATCCTTTTTTAAAACTGAATTTAAGTACTATATACTCGTATACTTATCTACCAAAAAAATGAATAAATATGAAAAATAAATGAATTCATTATTTATGTTAATTTTAAATTGTGCATAATTTCAAATTTTTTTTGCATAAAAATGCAGACCAGTCATAGGGACCTTGTATGAGTTTTATTTGTTTACTGTACCTTCATTATATTATGCTGTTTGTATAAACTATTAACTGACGACATTTTTTTTTTAATAAGAACAAAAAAAATTTCTAGCCATTATCACACTTAAGAACAGCTAATGTTTAATTTTACCTATTAATACGTCTACCTATTGTTGTTCCTATAATGTATAATTATTATAAATTGTTGGTATTGAGTTGTTAACAAAGTAATTAACAATAAAATTAAATAATTGTAGGTTATTTAAGTATTACCTTATATTTTCTTACTACATGCATTTTGTTAATTTTAAATATTTAAAGATAGGTACCTAATATTATAAGTATTTATTTGGTATTGATTTTCAAGTACATAGATAATATAGGTAGGTTACTAAAATGTACATATACAATTAGGTATAATTAGTAAATAAATTACAGAAAAATTGTAAAACTATTAAGGTATACCTTATATAGTTATATAATACACACAATTATTTGTAATATTAATTGAACCTATTTGTTTAATTATTCAAACTACTTAGCATATTAGAAACCACATTATAAACACTTGACAATTTAGAGCTATTAAGAATAATATTTATTATTAACTTAAATTTAAGTTTGATTTAGTAGTATCTATATAGAAACTGTTTTTAAAAAACTAGAAAAAATCTTTAAATGACTCGTTTTTTTTTAGTATAATTTTGTTTAAGAATTTATATAACAATGAATAGTTGTTTTGATAAGAAAAAAATCTAAGGCTTTTTTTATTTAATAATACCAAGTACTTTTTTGATAATTAAAGACTTTTGTTTTTCCAGAAATTTTACCGAAACTGGTGATTGATGATAAACTCAGTGGATACCATGGTTTAGTGAAAGAAAATGAAACACTAGTTGAAGTTGTTCCAGAAATTTATGCTATCGGTGATGTTTGTAATTTTAACATTGTAAATAAACATCATGGAGAAGCACCTTTTGAAGTAAGTAAAAATTATTTTGATTATTTTTTTCACTGTTCGTGTATTATTTTAATTCAGTTTTAAATAAATACTTATTTATCTAATTTTACACCAGTCAACTTGTAAAGCGTTGTAATAATTTTTTTTACATTAATATTATATTTATAAATGTATATGCAACTTACTACATTATTTGCTCTATTCAAATTTGCTGGGTATTCCACTTAAAATTTAATAAACTAGATATATTTGGTAGATAAATACCAATAATAATTTTAAAAAAAACATATGTCCTCTAACTCAATAGTTTTTTCATATGATTTTATTTGTAGGTATTGGTCAATGTATTTCAATTTTATTTTTATTAAATAATACAAAAATATACCTTCTGTCGGTCAATAACAATAGTCTTTGAAGGTAAAATAAAAAAAAATAAAAAAATACACCACTCGGCCATGTACATATTTTGATTCATTGCCTATCAAACCGTCTAAATAAGTGAAACAATAGTTTTCATAAGAATTCTATGGATGTCCTTGAGTTTTTTTTATATATTTTGATTGTCGACAAAAAATTCAGTAATAGAAAATGTGAAATAAATAAATTATATTTGATATTTTTGGTAATCCTACTAATACTGGTATTAAAAATTCACAGAACTGGCCAACATTAGTAAACTTTTTGTAACAGACCAATAAAAATTATTACACCAAATTTTAACATTGAACACATTAATTTTCAGATCATTCTTCGTCCAAATGGTTATGCTGAACTCCGAGCTCGTAAAACTTTGAACTGTGAAAAACGTAAATCCTATAAATTTGAAATTGCTGCAGTTTCATGCTCTGGTTTGATTTCTGACAAGTACGCTATAAATTTTACTATAAAATTATTATTTTTTTATTTTTTTAACGCTTTAAACTTATTTAATTTTTTTATAAATAATATTTTAGCGTTACCGTGCATATCACTGTGGTGGACATTAATGAATATGCTCCACAATTCTTGGATGCTTCTTATGTTAAAGAAGTCGACGAAGGGCGATTATATGAAGAGATAGTTCGAGTGGAAGCTTCTGATCGTGATTGTACTCCTCGTTTTGGTGACATCTGCAAATATGACATACTTAATGATGATCAACCTTTCACTATTAACAATGAAGGTATAACTATATTATGATTTAATAATTGATAATTTTGAGTTCATCCTAAGTGATATTAAGATGAGATTTTGATTGATATTAAGATTATGATTTTAAAATGATAATTTTATGTGTGATTGTTATTGTTTAGGGAGTATTAGAAATACAGAACCATTGGACTATGACCGAAGTCATAATTATATACTATCAGTTGTTGCTTATGACTGTGGTATGAAACAATCTGCTCCTGTTATGGTTACCATTAAGGTGAACCGTATTTGTAAATTGGGTTGGAAAAGTATGTATAACTTAATCAATCTGTATTAAAATATATTTTTATGTTTTTTTTTATTTTTTCTAGGTGTCCCAGAAGAAATTGATTATTTCCCTACATCAGGTCGCAAAGATTTGTTCCCTAATGCACAGCTAAGGTTATGCGATGACCCATGCCATGTGAAAAGCGTTAACGCCAAACTCACTTTAGCGACATCTCATATTGGTAAAGGTTGTGACCGCGATACATACTCAGTTCAAAGTCAAAGAAAACTGTGTGGTAAGAATTAATTTAATTTTTAAACTGATACTTGTATACAGGTATATTTATTATGTAATATAAATATATATTTTTGTATTGATATATCCTATTATAATAATGATTTATGTAACCAAATTTCACTGGTATTATATTTGAATATAAATATTGAAATTTATAACACAGTGGTTTTTTTGTTACATTTGAAGTACATATGTATATTTGTTTTATTTTATGTTATAAAGAAACTTATTATAATTAATAGGAGCAAGTGAAGAAAGTGTAGAACTTTTACCAGCCAACCACGTACCCTTATCTGCTGGTAATGCGATTAAACACGATGAAGGTCGCGAATCAGATCAGATGTATGAATTCGATGGTAGTAGCACAGCTGTAGCTATACCTAATGATGTTCTTGACCACGGGCTTTCGTCGGCATTCACCATCTCAACTTGGATGAAACATAAGCCCATGCCACATCAAGACAAACATATTAAGGAACATATTTTGTGTTCTGCTGATGATCATAGTATGTTATTGTACTTGTGTTATTTAATATCATTGAGTTCGTGTAATAATTTTTTTAATAATTTTTATTAGAAATGAATCGTCATCATTACGCTTGGTTTGTACGAAATTGTCGTTTGATTTTGCTTTTAAGACGCGATTTTTCACAAGGAGACCTTAACATCTTTAGACCAGCTGAATGGAGATGGAAGATTCCACAGGTATCTATTTAATAAATAAATAAATATGAATATTAAATAGAGGTTAACTGTATTGTAAATTGTATTTTAGGTATGCGACAATGAATGGCATCACTATGCCGTATCCGTCCAATTTCCCAATGTCCAGTTATACATTGATGGAGTACTTTTCAAGTCTGAAAATAAAAATCCAGAAGTTATTGATGATTGGCCTTTACACCCGACAAAGGGTATCAATACTACTTTAACTGTCGGAGCATGTTGGCAAGGTATATTTATTGTATTTTAGCTAGAGTATTATCGATAATAGAACTAATAGATATTTGCTTTTATTGTAGGTTCAGAAAATAAAATGAAACATCATCTCAGAGGGTACTTGGCTGGCCTATCAGTACTTTTACATCAATTGGAAAAACCTGAAGTACTCGCATGTTTACACAAATGTAAAGAAAGTCTCGAAGTACCTGCAATGGAATTATTAGAACCTGGAATGGAACTGCTCACTAACAGTGGTAATTATCACTCATTTTCCATACATACATTCATTTATCCATGTATTTGAAAAAAATAAAAATATTAATTTTATTCTAAATTGGATTGAATTCAGAATTGACCGAATTGTCAATTGAGGGTGACAACAAAACAAATTTGGAAGTATTGGTAAGAAAAATTGGTTACTCCAACAGCCGTGACTATCCGACTCCCGGAAGACGTAATCTTCACTTGACTACTTCCCTTATGTGAGTTAAAAGTTGTTTTATTAATAATTTTCTTACTTGTTTCTAATAATTGTTTTATTATAGTTGTGATGGTGGTCGTGAAGTTAAAATGCCTCCTGCAGAAAGCTATGTAATGGTTCACAGACCTCAACAGCCTAATATTATTATCAACGGAACCAACACAGTTCCAAGAGAATATCACGAATTTAGACAAGGTGTACAAGTTTTTCCTGATCTTGCCATTAGTATCGAACCAGAAAGTTATGATTATGAATCTAAATACCGTAAGCAATGATTTATTTGTCTTGTATTTGCAATATTTACTTTTGTGTTTTCTTATTATTATATTTTTCTTTTTACAGCCGAATTGACAAGTGTATTGGAGCGTCGTATTGACTCGTGCATCATTTCTGTTTATCCTTCTTTGAATCCTGATCACGAGACATTGACCATTCCTGCTGATATATTGGCTAAATTTGGAATTTCAGCTAAAGCATCCAAAGACGGTGTAGCTTTTAACAATGCAGACATTGTATTCCATTATCAAGAAGCTTTACGTGATGTACATTATATTAATTTCAAACCCGCATACTACTTGAATCGTCAGTTTAAATTAGTGTGTTCAGAAATGAATGGGAGATTTTTGAGTAACGAATATATACAAACTGTAAGTTGCTGATGAAAAGCATATTATTTTTCATAAGCCAATAACTTTTTTTTACATTTGCAGTTGACTGTTGTCCATCCAAAATCTCCGACTACTGGTTACACTACCACAACAATACTGCCGACGACTGCTCCTCCGGCTGCTTCATTAGTAGACGAAAACGAAGCTGAACCACAGCCAGCCCACGCTCAAGTTGGACACCATTCTGTTGAAGCTAAACAAGCACAAACTATATTTGGAAATTACTTGGAGGGATCTAATGATGAGCGTGTACAGGCTATGGTTTCTGGTAGTGGACACCCTATTACCATCATCATTGTAGTGTGTGTTGGATTTTTGGTGTTGATGATAACATTGGGTATTGTGCGTATTAAAGCCGCCCATCAGAAAGCATCACAGGATGAAGTCCAGGACACTGAGATGGCTTGGGATGATTCAGCTCTTAACATTACCATCAACCCTATGGAGGTAAATCTCAATATTATTATTACCTGCCAATTATATTATTATTAAATTACATTTTATACTTAGCAATTGGAATGTGATGGTAATACACAAGCTGGTGGAGCGTTATCAGTTGGCAAACATAGGCATGCTGACAATGAAGACGATTCTTCCGATGACAATATGAGTGATGACTACGACGATAGCTCAGACGATGGCGGTGGTAACGAAGAAGACGACGGCCTGCACAGAGGATGTGCACCTCGTTTAGAATGGGATCATTCTACCATGTCCATCTAAGTCGTGTTTTATTATCAACAAATCATGCGCACTAAAAACGACTTGCAACACCTGACCTTAACATAGGTCCTACGGTGATTCTATTTTTAATACTAAACGAAAATCACTCTTTTTTTGCATATCTTTCGAAAACGCTTGACTAACGCGCTTTAGACTATTTGAACTTCGTTCTTAGACATACAAATTTTTAAATAAATCAAAGAGTGGGGCATTGTTGGGGGTCAATCAGACTTGTATTTAACTTATTTTTGCTGTCCTTAAGTTCAAAACATTTAAAACTTATTTGTTTGCACTGATACCAGTTTATATTTTATATAAAATGTATTATTTTAATTTTGACACTGTTACCGCGCAACTATCCATTTATAATAATTATCGGTTAACTATTTTTTTTTTTTTTTGTTCACATCGACTTTATTAGTTATATATTTTATAATCATATCCTAAATTTTATTATTTTAACTAGCACCATCCCCCACTCTTTCCTTTAATTTAGTGTTCATACACGAAAGTTATATATAATATATAAATATATATATATACACGTATATAAAAAAAAAAAAAAAAATTAAAAAAAAAATCGGAGAAGACTGTAAATAATGTAAAAAAAAAAAAAGAAAAAAATTAAAAAGGCTAAAATTCGCATTTTTAATGTGCCATTTGAATCAATAATTTATGTTTAGGTTAGTTCTGGCAGCTTAAAAAATCACTACCATTTCAATCATTTCCTCCTTTTTACTCCGTTATACCTCCCAATGCACTCGCTTGCCGTCTTCTCAACACCCGAGCAGCCATTTTCTTGCCTGTATCCATGTTTCCATTTTTATATTTGATACCGTCCAAATAGGTTTCCTCGTGAATTTTTATTTTTTAAAAACTGCGTTTTGCAGTTTAGTATTATTGGTTGTGCAATAAAGTACTTAAAATATATTATGATAATAATAACAAATTTAATGAGAATATTGTGCACCTTGTTACTTGTCAGTGATAATTTTTTTTGTATAATCATATTGTGTGACACAGATGTAAACTTGGTGAATATTTATACATTTTCTTACTACGAACAAACTTTCACCCATCATTTTAGACTAGTTATGAAAATGGATAAATTATAATACATATTATGATTTATGTTGTTATATATACAAATTTTATGTTTATCTTAATTTTTATTCAAAATTATAACCAATAAATTATTAACGAATACTAAATAATTAATGACATAAAAATTATCATTACTTTTAAACACATATTTAAAATCTAAAGAATATAATAAATGAATTAAAAGTATATAAGATTATTTTTATGTAAATTTAGAGTAAATTGTAAGATTATACACGTAAACTTTAAAAAGTATTAATTATAACATCTTGCTTTGGTATATCATAAGTATATATTAACTAATTAGGGTGTAGGTAGTGATCGGTGGTATTATATGTATTATCTTTAATAATTTTTATTTAATAGGAAAAGTATTATTTTTTTATCCCTTGTTATGATAATAATTTTTAGTAAAATGTGTAATTTTATTTTATTTCTTCCTAATCAAAAAAATAAATAAATAAAGTGCAATAATTTGTTAAATCTATCGTTTTCCGTATCTATAGAAAATGCAATTGTAACATTTATTTTTCTGCTAATATAATAAAACACCTACACCTGTTATTATTTTTATTGTGTTTGTTACCTTACAAACTACATTCTTACAAGGTGTCCTGTTGTGTTTTGTTTCGGCAGATTTCCTTTGATAATGTGCCATGTGTGATGTAACTACATGTGACCTCATTGAAATGTATCGTTTTCTTTTAGAAAAGTGCATTATTATTCAATATTGTTGTATCTAAAAATATTGTTGCAATTTGTGTTGATTTTCATTTTTAGCTAAAAGTTTTAACGAAAAAGTTTAGAGGGCAATCAACGGAGAGCCACATTATGTATCAAGCGACACAATCAGTACACAACAATCAGTAAGATAACTTAACTATTTACTGGTTTACTACCCCAACTTTGTCGACGATGTAAGTATGTTTTACACTTGAATAGTTTATTTTCCGATGAATTTTATTGATTTAATCTGAGTTAGATGTTGTTCCATCATTGTACACTCGACCTACCCGAAATATATGTGTCTGAGAGTTTTGAGAGTGAATGAAAAAAACAATCGTGCGGAAATCTTTCACTATGGTACAAAGAAAAAAAATCTTGCCGTCAATTAGGATAAAATATTTGGTAATCATATGATTGGGGGCTGTTAACCAAAAGATGATTACACTTTAGTTCCGTTTTATTAATTTCTGTGTTTATATGTATTTCCAGTGTTTTGTGTAGTCCTATGTAATTTGAAAAGTATTTAAGGAAAAATAAAAAATGACGACAACAGAATGATTGGAAAAAAAACCAACAAGTATTTATGCAATACATTTTATATTATCTTAAATCGATAAAAATATGTAACGATATAAAATTGCAAAATATAATTAAAGTACTGGCCTTACCTTTTAGATCAGCGGTAACCATTACTCGGCCCTTTAACAAATTTTTATGCGGCCCGCACTAAAATTAAATATACATTCTAAATTTTTTTTATTTCGGTGTTATATATATTTAATAACTTTTATTTATCTTATCTTATTATATTCTTGTTTATTTTATCGTTTCTACTTTTAATACATTTTTATATTTTTTAATCATTATTTCAAAGTTATTATTTGGCTCTTTCTAAAATCCTAGTGGGGACCGCTGGTTTAATATTTTACGTAGGCATACACTAACGATGGGACTATTTTTCGGATCATCGACTGTAGGTGAACCGAAATATGTGTTTCAGATGAGCACATATTACTCGGGTGTCTGAAAAGTTATATTATCACTTATATTATTAGACCATGCTTATAACAGCTTTCTATAGCCGGAGAAAAATTAAGTAAAATCAATAAATAAACACACGAATGTTATATGGTATTTTACTCGGAATCGCAATCGATAAAATATAAAATTTTCATAAGACAAACATGTTTGAATTGTACGCACAAAGCGTACACGCTTTTAAAAAGTTCATTTCGTCCGCGATAAATATAGTTTCCTCGTTTATTCAGGCGGGTATGTAATTTTTTTTTCAAAGTCAGCCATGCATTAACTGGCACTTTTGCGGTTTGCCGGTATAATTTGTCCCGCATTTACTCATTCTATTGTATTCGATTTGTATATTTCAAAGCATCGAACGTGTAGTATAATCATAACGGCACAATAGAAATGATTAGAAAACTGCAATAATTATGGTCACTATCTGTTTAGCATACTTGCCGTGGTCCTTTATGCGGTTATATTTATAAATTCAAACGATTATACACCCGTTTAAATGTAACGTCGTCCTCGTCGGTCGTTTGCGGTAGAACGAACCAATTATAAACACTATAATACGTTTCAAATCGCGTTAGCCGCAATTAACCCTGAATAGGGCCGCGTAGGTTAGGGTGGGGGGAAAGGGTTGACCGATCCATTCATTACTGAACGTGTAGTAGTATACCTTTGCCCCCCTCCCCCCCCCCCGTATAGGGAACTACCCGAGCACGAAAATCACTCGCGCTAATTTATGTACACTTACCTCCTCTGCGTAATCATAACTAATAACTACCCAAATCGGATCTAAATTGCTGCACACAATCGAACTGTATCCAATCAAAACTCGAAAACGGTTCGCTTGTATAACGGGCGCGTTTAATACTGTACCTACCATTATGTAAAGTATATTCGAATGTAATGTCATAATATAATAACGCGTGTGAACACACACGTTTCGGGCACCTGTAATAATTGTCGTCGTTTCGTTTTGGAAAATAATAAAGCGACAGCAGTCGTACCCGTTGAGAAATAACTTACCTATTTATTTAACTATGGCGCGAACAAAAAAAACCTCATCGCCGTATGTGTATAAAAAACTATACTTGTTTGTGTTGCGAATTACAGTCTGTTAACGTTTCTAACGAGGACATTTTTATTATCCGTTTTATAATGTGTATTTCGATGTTTTCAGCGTTGAAAACTATCCATCGGCGACGTTTAAAAAAACATGTCTCTCGCGCGACACCTTAATGATCACGCCATTATCATCGCAGTCTGTTTTCAAATCGAGTCTTCGGGTTTCTCAGACTGTTGTTCGACGCGGCGGACGAACGTGCGTACAGCGAAGAACAGGTAGTATAGAAAGCGTAAAATATTAAAACGTATAGTTTAAAATTTTATATAAAAACGCCCGCCCGACGGACTCCGGGCCTCCTTAGCATTTCCGAGGTCGTAAATATTTGAACGCGAGACGATACGTTTCAGTTACATTCATATTAGATAAGATAACCCCTAGTCCCTTATATCCAATATAAATAATACACGCGGAATCGTCGTCGCGAACCGAGCGTCTGAAAACAATAAGAACATTCTCGTCTGGAATTAAAATATAATTGCGCGCCGGCGGCGGCGGCTTTTGATGATTCTAGATTTCAGAGAAAAGTATTTGTTTTTTTCCTTCGCCGTCAACGTTTACAGGTAGCGGCGAATCACATACAATATATATATATATAATAGTATGCGCTAATGGTCTCGTATGTTATTGTCTCGTTAGATCAGAAATCGGACGCGAGTTCTATCTACCAGTTTTAAAGTTTAAACGGGTAGTTTTTCTCGACGGAAATCTCGAAAACGAACGCCTCGGAAGTTTGAACGTTAGTGTGAAAAATGTCCGACACGAAGAACGTCACGATATACGCAGTTGCCTACCGGTAAATATACAATTTTTGAAAAATAATTATTTTAATAGTTGTCATTATTCGTAACTCCTAACGTAATTTTTTGATTATTAGGATTTAACACGAGCACACGAGGCGAATTCGATTCTCGAGATACTCAACAACAACAACAACAACAACAATATTTCAAATATAACTTGTTCGGACAAAATATGTGTCCAAAGAATGATTTAGCGGCTCTCTCGGACCGTAATCAGTCGGTGACTTGCAAAGCGTATTACTTACCAGTGACTTACGACCGACTTGGGAATATGATAATATCCCGTACTCATTAGAATAGAAAACAACCGGCTAATAGCCGTCCGGTCCAACGACGGTTTCGTCGGATGAAAACCATGGGTAAGTGGTGTATATGTATAAATCGAGTCGAATTTTTCGTTTCCGTTGCGATGACGTAGGTGTACGTATATAAAGAGCCGTTCAGCGCTTAGCAACGCGCAATAAACTATTTAAAGTAAATTACCTCTCTTTCATGACGTTGTTTGGGCGGATATTTAATAATATATGAGTAAATAATAATATTTCGTTTGTTACGGTTATTTCACCGGCGGGCCGTCGTATAGGTACTTTGGCGGGTTATCATCGTCATCGTTTTTTATATTATTCAATAATAAATGACGATCGGCTTTCGCGAAAAACGCCCGCCGCCGTGCTCGTATTCTCTCTGTTTCGGTCCGGTCGCACGTCGACGACACCGGAATGACTACTGTTTTCAAAATAACCCTCAGACCCGTTTTAATCCTGAGCAAGGCCGTGGGCATAATAAACATAACCTACACCCTGGAACCGGCCGGATTATTGGTCCGCAATAAAAACTCGACTCGCCGATCGGTCCTCGAACTGACGCGAACGTGCGCGCTACTGGCGTCCACCTATATTGTCCACATCCCGGGATTTCCGCTGGTACAGTTGGTGTTGTTGCTAAAATTTTGGTTCGTCGTTATCGCGGCGAAAATATCCGAGAGGTGGCTGATCAAGTACGTAAACGCAATTTTACACTCGTTTTCAATATCATCTCTTATAGGCAATTAGTATTGAAACAATGACAGTATGCGAGGGATTCAATTTACCACCCCACCCCTCAAACGAAACAAAACGATCGCGATGGTTTATACTATTTTCCCTCGATAATATCCGCACAGTCTCGGACAGCCCTATGTATGATTCATAGACATAACGTCGTACGCCGATACCCCTCGTATACACGTACATCTCTCCGTCTCTCGTTATAAGAGCACACGACGTTGTAATTGCGATTTAAAGCCGTGCTATTGCGATTTATATTGACCGATAAGTCTTCCGGTTCTGACGGTCGAGTGTACGCTTTAGATAAGAAATATATAATATACGCGGGTTTCAAAAGAAACTGTTTCGTTTAGAAAAAACATTCGTCTCTCGTCCTCTCGGCTTATGACGTGTACGCTTATATATATAATATTTACTCGGACGTCTTTATCGTCCGAATATGTTTAAAATATATAGATAAGTCGAGGTACGATCGAGGTTGAAAGAAAATTTTTTTTCATATAAAATTGTGCATGTTCCTCCGCCCCACACGTTTTGTGTAGCGCAAAAAGTACGATGGAAAATAATGGCCGAATCAATAGGGAATAAATAAAACTATGAATAATTTCCATGACACGTTTAAATCGTTTTTCGAAAAGTTAGTTTTCAACTGAATTCGACGTCTCTGGCTGTGTAAAAACTTTTATTTATACGATCTAGCGTGCAGATCGAAATAGGTTTCCGCTAAAACTATATAGTTAAAAGAAATTGTTCGCGCGACGCACGGCGAGGACGATAAAATATATAATTTATACACCACGTGTAATTTCGAGGTGGAATTTCGTCACCAGGTTATTTTTTGGAAAAACGTGTCTTCTAAAACTCTTCCTTTTTTTCCAGGTTGATTAACGGCATCATCGAGTTCGACGAAAAACTGTCTAGACTCCCGGGCTGTTGTTTGTCGGCCCAACGGCGTTCTCGCGGTAACAGATATCGGAAGGCGATCGTGTTGTCCGTGTACTTGGTCGGATACGAACTCCTGCAGATGTACCTGTGGCCGCCCAAGACAATTAACCTGCACGTGGTGTTGAGCTATTGGTTCAGCGCCCCGTACGTAACGGACTTCGTGGTCATTGTCACCTGCTGTTTTTACCTGCATCACTTAGAGACGAGATTCCAAACGCTCATTGGTTTTTGGAAATGCGTCCCGGCCGGACTGGTCGCCGTGCCCGGCACGCGATGGACGCACTGCGAAATCGCAACGTCGGTGGAAGCCATACGGCTGTTACACGCCGAGCTCTCCGAGCTGCTGAGAGTATTCAGTCTGAGCTACGGTCCGATGCTGTTGGGTTTCTACGTGTTCGGTTTCGTCAACATGCTGTTTCATTTTTTCTTCATGATATCCATCGATCTGGCCATACCCGACGTTTATCCCACCGAAAACGCCGTCAGGAATTTAATACCGCAAGTGTTAAACGTCCAGATAGTCGTGTTCATGGTGTCCGTAATTGTCGCCGTCTCGTCGGTAGACGAAAAGGTAAAGCACGAAGGCGGCAGGCACGTACACGGGGGGGTGTTTTAGGCATTCAAACACCCCCCGAATTGTTTGGTTTTTTTCTATAGTTATTTTATTGTTAGATTTTAATGTCAATCGTTATATTATACTTTAATAGACAGGTATAATATTACAGATCGTACCCTCGCCCGTACACAATGCAAATATTTTTTCTTATAACGTATTTTACTCGTATATGATTTTCGGAACATATTTCCATCGTGTCTTTAGACTATAATATCTCTATAAGGATGCAATTCGGCGATAAGAAAATCCCAACTTCGAGTATAATGCCCCTTCGTTCTCGTCCGAATGTGTCAATTATTTGTTTTTTGGACTCATGAAATCGAATAATTTTGTAAAACATGTTCGATTTTACATTATAATCGAGTAAAATAGACAACTACTTTCGGTGTAGATTTATAACGCGAGAACGTGATCACTGATCACGTGATTGATCACAGTTAAAACAATAATGAATTATTATATTTCATTTCGTTTCGTTCTTAACAATTATTTTATATTTTTCATTTCAGAGAAGGAAGATTATCACGTACTTACGGCAGTGTCGCATTTCAAATTTACCTTTAGACATAAAACGACAGGTAAAATATATTTTTCAATATAAATATAATATCTTTAAAAATATAGGAACATTTAAGCAATCGACATAATTTTATACTATCTTATTTATACTGCAACATTTGATTTTCGAGTTGCTTAACTTAACCTAACCTAACCTCCTACTCCAAATTCAAACCAAAGTAATATGTTAATAAGCGATGATTTCCTCGACCGAGTGATTAATAAAATCAACGTGGTCGTAGGCCAAATAGTTTTATCTTACCATCACAATTCACAATCTGCCTGTATAAATTCTAAAATCTAAACAGTGGGACAAAAACACATAGTATATTTTTACATTTTTGGAGAACCGTTTGACTTCTAGTTCTGTTTTATTTTTCAAAACTACATTTTTCATTTAAAATATGTGCACTTGAAATTATTTGCAAGGGACCTACTCGTATTATATTGCTTGCTATAACGCTGTGTCAAAAATCTCTGTAGCTTTCGTTTTTTTTTAATTTTGATTTATACTTTATATCAATTAGGTTCAAATGTTTACGAATCAAATATCAGATTTCGACGGAGATATTATTACTGCTTTTGGATTTTTTAACATCGGCTCGAATCTAATCGTATCGGTGAGTACATAATGAGCTGGCAAATGATAAGTATATTTTGTATATACCGGTGCCATAAGACATATTTCTATTTCGAATCTAACGACATGTTAGACTTCTAGACAAAAAATGTTTATTTATTTTTATTTACAGATACTGGTATTACTAATAACTGGATTAGCTACATTGATACAGATGAAAGAACATCCAATTATTTTGGATTTAGTCAATAACACCAAGTCCTTTTTGAGCGTTAATTATCATAACATATGAGTACGGCTTTCACACTGTTCTAACGACATCAATACTCTAAACACAGAGTATAGAGTTGAAAATATTTATTTGGTGAGTATTATTTACTATTACAAATATAATTTATTCCTATAGATGTTTTTTTTTTCAAACTAAACGATTTACGGGACAATTAGATTCAATAACAGTTATTGATAATAATTGGACATTGATTGGTAAATAGTATTTACTAAATACCTATGATTGCAAAATAAAACTATTCAACAAAATGTTAAAAGTCAATTTATAATTATTGTTCTCGTTGATTATTCGTATTACTTTATTATTATTATTCGATAGTTTTCATTAGTTTAATATAAATACATATGAAAAACAATTTTAAACGCAAACAATTATTGTTGTAAAACAAACGTTCAAGTGTGGCCCGCGGGCCGTATGTTTGAGACCACTGATTTAATTAAATGCTTTAAATAAACTACAAAACCTATTTGATCCCATTGTAATATATATAATAAATATTTAAATACTAAAATAATCTTCGTAAAATCGTATTTTTCATCAAAAGTAACACATCGTTGTAGGAGCTACGAGCAGCTATAGGAGGATGAAATAATAAAACACGTTAAATATCGGAAAGTACTGGTTTATTTGCTGTGTCAATATAATATATTAGTTACATTATATTGTTTGGGCTATGGCATTTTTGAGTTTGGAACGGATGAACTACATGGATTAACAGTTCTGAAAAAATAAAACAAAAAAAACGAAAATAAGTCACTAAATAAAATATAATTATTATATTTCGTATGCTTGAAATATGCAACAGATCGATTGTAAAGTACGTTTACTAATGTCTCTATTGTAGATACTGGACAATTTTTGATCAACAACTTATTCATAATTTATTGAAATAATAATCTATACTATCAAAATTAAACTTAATTTCGTTGAATAATTAAATCGTAATAAAAATAAAGCAAACGAATACTGTTCATATTATTATGTTCCGTTCGAATAGACATTTTATTCTAAAATTAGTTTATGAACGTAGTCTATTTGTATATATTTAAAATGTATTCTTTTCCTCGTTTGTATGCGTTCGATCGAGTTATGTATAGACAAAAAACAATGAAAGTTAAAAAGTTTCTAGAAATATATTATTTGGTTAGTGAGCGATTATAATATTATAATAATATAATATACGAATTTGTTTGAACATTTTCAAATAAATCATGTGGAACTGACTAATAATGTTTTTCCACAGCCTGTCGAAAATTGAAAAAAATCGAATATTTCTATTTGTACTCACCACGAGTTGGTTGGTGGCCGGGGAGGCCTTGGCGACGGTCTTGATGGCTTTGGCAGATTGGACTTGTCCGACTACGACGATGTTCATGGATACTTTTTCAGCGCCCATTTTTGGTTTTGGTTGGTTGGTGTTTTTTGAAGTAAAGTGAAGACTGAAATTAAAAAACGAAAATTAATTTCCAACGACGTCGGAGAATTAAAGCGTAAGTCGTGTACTCACCAAAGTTAAAGTGCACAAGAAATGTGTTATGTCGGAATCTAGGTGCCCGGCGCCTTTTTATACCGCCGCGGGGACGAAATGAGGCGATATGGCGTGATTGCGTTACGTCATTCATCGCCGTTGTTTATTTACACGCTATGATATTATGGCGTGATTATTCGACGCGTTTATCGACTAATCGCCGCCACGTTTCGCCGTTCGATATAGTCTCTAATTTCGATTAAAAATATGCACGTTCGTTTTAGAAACGGTCGGTAACGAATATTTTTAGATATGAAATCGAATTTCGAATGTTGTAAAATATTTTTGAAAAACGTGTAATTATATTTACTTAACGAAACGAGTCGTAATATGTTTATATACTCGTATATATGAGTGGGTTAAAGCCGTAGTGGTGTAAGTCATATTTTTTGTAAAAATGAGTTATATATTGTGGGCACATTATTGAAAGGCAAAGAGAAGTAATAGTCATAACTCAAACTTCTACAACTAGATGCTTGATTCGAATCCCTCCGGGTAATATAATTTCATCCGAGAATTTATCTTTGAGTTTTTAATTAACCATTTTGTTTCTCTAATTAAGGTTTATATGACTTACACGCCACTATGGCTTTGACCCACTCATATACAGTGGCGGTTTTCCCGGGGAGGCAAGGGAGGCGGCGCCTCCCTTGGAAATTAGGGAGGAAAAGTGATTAGAACCATAGTAATTATTATTGGTTTTATAATTTCAATTTTCAATTAATTTCGTAATAAAAATTTACACACAATTGTGAATGTGAAATAAATAAATTTGAAGAAATTCTCAATAACGATTTATCGCCTCTACAATCTACACATACCTCATGGCTCATGGTGATGTTATATACGTATACGTAAATTAAATTAAATTTATTAATAATATAATATTATAATATTATATATAATTAAAATACTATAGAGAATTATCGCAGATTAAATATCCTTTTATATGTATAAAAGATCAGGCCTTTTTTATGTTCCCGTTTTGTGACGAAGCTATTTAACTTTTATCCAATTTTATTTCACAGAGTTGTTCCAAATACCTTCCTGAGTGTCACCACGTCGCCCGATTCGTTTTTAAAGGGTTGAAATCGGTAAAAATAATATATAAAAATGAATCCCTATTTACCAGGTATCCTCATCACGCATGAACGGCCGGACCGATTTAGCTAATTCTTTTCTTTTTTTGTGTTTGTTATTGTCAGGAGAAGGATCTTACGGGGAAAAAAATTAAGAAAATTAATAAAATGGAAAAAATCCGGAGCCACTGGAGCTTTGTGGTATTCAATTTGGTCAATAGTTTCGTTTTATATATCAGAGGCATAAATCAATATTGAGACCTGGCGATTCGGGAAGGCATTAGGGGCAATGATTTCGGGGTGAGCTTGTTTTATTCGAAAACCTATTTCGGTAAAAACGCCGATAACGACGAGTTATCACAGCACTGCGGGCGGCGCGAATCACGCGAACGGCGTTTTTACCGTTTAGTACCGCGCGGCACTTGAATTTTCCGTTTTCCGATTAAAATTTAAAACGCGACGCGCGGCACGTGAATGTACCGCCGCCGTGGCCGTGTGGTCGCGTGGCCGCGTGGTCGCGCGCTGCGGACAGAACTCTGGATACCGCGGTCGCGGTCGTCCATCCGGAGGTCGTTTAAAAAAACGACCGTTAAAAAAGGAAAATTACTTTCCATGAATTCGTAAATTATCAGCCAATGGGCTGTTCGCATTTTTTAACGGTTTCGGTTGACGCGGGGGTGTCGACTGCAATTCCCTTTCGTCGCTTCAGTCTTCGTCGGTTCGCGCTAATGTCTGCAGGCTCTCCGAACGGGTCCGTGTTTCGAGTTTTATGCCGACCGCCATAATCTAGTTTCACGGTTTCTAAATTTCTTTTCGCGACGATGGTAATAGTATTTATCGACGAATAATCGCACGTCTCACGGCGGTCGCGTGGGTGGAACCAAATTATTTCGTCGCTAAAATACTACCGTACCATCGATATTCGGTGTTTAACGTATTTTTCCTATCGTATCGCCGCCGTCGCGTCCGGCGCGCGATCCATTACGCGAGTGTAATGGCCGTCGCCTTCGGAGTTTCAAAGATACCGTCGAGGCTCGCGGACGACGTCTATCCAAGCCGGCAAAGGCTTCGAGTGTGCGTTTTTTGACGTCGTCGTCGTTTCGTATCGTATCGCCGCCATCGCGTCCGACGCGCGATCCATTACGCGAGTGTAATGGCCGTCGCCTCCGGATTTTCAACGTGTCCGTCGAGGCTCGGAAGACGTCTAACCTAAGCCGGTAATGGCTTCGAGTGTGCGTTTTTTGACGACGTCGTCGCCGTTCGCCAAAACGGCTTATGAATTTTACCGTTCGCAAAACAAACGAATTATGGTAATATCGTGGTTCGCGCGAGTAGTGAATAATCGTTCCGTGGTGTGTTTGCCGTTGTGAAATGTTTCGGACCTGCCGAATGAAAACGGTCGTCAATGGAGTCGACGACGGCCCGAGGTTAGTGATAATAATATTATATCGATGTAAAATATAAGTACGACCCACCGACGCGTTATGCAAAACTTATTATTATTATATATTATTATATTAAACCGTCGTTAAACAACGCGCGTTGGAACTGTTAAATTGCGCGTATAGTAGTAGTGAATTCGACGGCCACTCGGTCGAGCGAATGAGGAATGCGACACTAGGTCTATATTAGCATGGCCGTGTGGCCGCGTGGCCGCCGTGACGGGACGACGACGACGACGCGGTCGCGCGCCGCAGACGGAACTCCGGATACCGCGGTAACGATTCTCGGTAAACAAAAAACCGTTACAAAAAAAATCACATTCCATGATTAGTGAATAATTCTCATTGGCTGTTCGTTTTTTTAACCGTTTCGGGGGACGCTGGGATTACCCTTCCGCCGTTGCTTCAGTCTTCGTCGGTTCGCGTTTATGTGGTGGGCTTCTCCGATTGGGTCCGTGTTTTGAGAGTTATATGCCGACCGCCATAGTCTCGTTTCACGGTTTTCAAAATTTCGTTTCGCGGCGATGGTAATAGTAATTATCGACGAATAATCGCACGTCTCACGGCGGTCGCGTGGGCGCAACCAAATTATTTCGTCGCTAAAATACTACCGTACCATCGCGACATTCGGTTTTCACCGTATTTTCCCCATCGTATCGCCGCCGTCGCGTCCGGTGCGCGCGATCCATTACGCGAGTGTAATGGCCGTCGACGACGACGACGTCTAATCCAAGCCGGTAAAGGCTACGAGTGTGCGTTTTTTGACGTCGTCTTTTCGTATCGTATTTGCCGTGGTCGGTGCGATCGCCGCCGTTTGTACTATCAATATTCGGTGTTAAACATATTTTTCGTCTCGGTCGCGTCGTGAAATGTTTCGGACCCGCCGAATGAAAACGGTCGTCAATGGAGTCGACGACGGCCCGAGGTTAGTGATAAATTATATATTATAATATTATATCGATTTAATAAATAAGTACGACCCACCGACGCGTTATGCAAAACTTATTATTATTATATATTATTATATTAAACCGTCGTTAAACAACGCGCGTTGGAACTGATAAATTGCGCGTATAGTCGTAGTGAATTTGACGCTAGGTCTATATTAGCATGGCCGTGTGGCCGCGTGGCCGCCGTGACGGGACGGTGACGATGACGCGGTCGCGCGCCGTGGACGGAACTCCGGATACCGCGGTAACGGTTCTCGGTAAACAAAAAACCGTTACAAAAAAATCACTTTCCATGTTTCGTGAATTATTCTCATTGGCCGTTCGTTTTTTTAACCGTTTCGGGGGACGCTGGGATTACCCTTCCGCCGTTGCTTTAGTCTCCGTCGGTTCGCGTTTATGTGGTGGGCTTCTCCGATTGGGTCCGTGTTTCGAGATTTTTATGCCGACCGCCATAGTCTCGTCTCACGGTTTCTACAATTCCTCTCGCGGCGATGGTAATAGTATTTATCGACGAATAATCGCACGTCTCACGGCGGTCGCGTGGATGGAACCAAATTATTTCGTCGCTAAATTACTACCGTACCATCGATATTCGGTGTTTAACGTATTTTTCCTATCGTATCGCCGCCGTCGCGCGATCCATTACGCGAGTGTAATGGCCGTCGCCTCTGGATTTTCAACGATTTCGTCGAGGCTTGGACGACGACGTCTAATCCAAGCCGGTAAAGGCTTTGAGTGTGCATTTTTTGACGTCGTCGTCGTTTCGTATCGTATCCGCCGTGGCTGGTGCGATCGCCGCCATTTTTCCGTGTTACGAGATGCGTGAAAACACGGCTCGGATGGTGAAAATATAACACTTTTGTTCGTCGATAACGTTTCGCGTGACATTTTCCAACGTTTCAATTTGTGCGTTCATACGATGTGTAAATAAAATTTAACATTTCTTTGCGACAATTCGCGATCGCTCAATACGGGCCGGCTACAATGGGTGCATCACGTTCGTTCATTATTGTATTGCGATCCCGTTACAAACAAACCTTTATTCGAGGTAAGGTTTATTATTATAGTAATAATATGATTCATTTGTATATATTCAAACAGCCAACTTATTTATGTTTCGGTTGTGCCAACGAGGCAACATATTATTATTATTATTTAAGTACACGATTATTGAAATTATTAGTATATTACACTGAATAATTACTATTCTTTTTACCTATTATTGAAACATTATTATCATGATATTTACCATATTGTATTATTCGTGTGTAACGTTAATGTATTCTATCAGTTGGATAATTATTATGCATATTAAAACCTAATATTAAGGAGTAAAAATAATTAATCACCAATATAATAGGTACTTATATTATATTAAAATGGATACCTATTCGTTTACTATTCAAAGTAACCAAAGATAAATATATAATTATTAATTACATTATACTTTTTAAAGTTATTGTTTATTAGTAATATTATCTAACCCAGCCTATATTTATTTAATCCAGACTTACACATTGCTCCTAGTGCAAAAATTGATGGTAAGTAGGTAAATATATTATCTACTATAAATTAATATTATTTTATATAGTAAAAAAAAAAACAAAAAAATTGTCAGTAAATAGAAACTCATAAATGAATAAAAAATATAATAATTTAATATATCAAGTATTTAATTTAATTAAAAAAATTCTAGTGTATTTAAAATAAACAATGTATGAAAAATGTATAAGTTATAAAATAAAAACGTGGCCTGAAGTATTAAAGTTTTGGTTTCTAATATACTGTAATACAGAGTTTCGATTTTAAAAATTATTATTTTATTATGTATTTATTTTTCATTGTTAATACTTAATTGTGTATAATATATTAGTCAGTTTTATTTTATATATATTTAACTAAATTATTATATATGAACAACGTAGACAAATTTAATATATTTTAATTAATTTACCTGAAGTAGAATCATGTATATCAAATAAATTATCAATTTGGATCTCAGGTTTATGTATCGTTAAAATTTATATTTATTCGTCTATTACGACGAACAAGGAAACCGATTGTTTTTCACAGATTATTTTGCATCGTAATCGTTGGTATGACAAAATATTCGCCGTGAACTTGTGCGTAACGCTAGGGTAATTTATAAGTTGTGATTTTTTTTCTAGACAGAAAAAAGAAAATGTCATCAAGTTGAAAATTAAAATAATCAAAAATATTATAAAACGATAAAATAACCTCACGGGTTATGAAAATAAAACCGTCGGGATTAACGAGTATTTTAATTAAAATATAATCGCTAATTTAAGGCGACATTTTTTGTTCGTCGTACATTTACACAGAGATATATACAATATACATATATATATATATATATATATATATATATATACGAGTATATTCGAGTGACCAAACGTTTTAATTTACATTTTTTTTTTTTAATTTGATTATTTTTCGAATAAATTAAAATCTATTCAAGTTTTTGCTCTGTGATTTTTAATTAAATCTCTTAAATTTAAAATTTCAACATCACGACGTGATGATACTTTATTGTACATATATGGTGTGAAATAATCTACACGAGTAATCTACCGAAACCGGGAGATTATTCGTCACAATTTAATTATGAACGCGCGTGTTTTCAGATATATTTTTAAAAATAACAATAATAATGTATTATATAATTTTTCTAGTTATAAAAACAATAAATATTACAAACAAACAGTAAGTTGACGATCTTACGATGATTCATCGGCCAATAGCTGAGTGAACATCGCTGCCGTACGATCACGCCACAACGACCCGCCTTCGACGGTTATCGCTTTTATGCGGGTATATAAAAGCGTCCGAGACGATCGTTCCGACAAACATCTTCATACGTCTTCTTCGTACCGATTCCTATTCGTCGGTGAGTATAAAACAATAATATATTACTGTCGCTACAAATATTTCATTCGTTTTTAATTTCTTATAGATTTCACTTTTTCACACCACAAAAACCAACCAAAACCAAAAATGGGCGCAGAAAAAGTATCCATGAACATCGTCGTAGTTGGACAAGTCCAATCTGCCAAAGCCATCAACACCGTCGCCAAGGCCACCCCGGTCACCAGCCAATCGATGGTGAGTTTATCCACGATATGCCTATTATTTATGCGAATTTCACTGATCGAATCGTTCGTTTAAAAAAAAATTACCTTAACAAACAATATTTTATAGCTTATTTTTATATATCTCTTTCTCGATTGGCACTTTAATATAATATGTATTATCTAACGTCAGCACATAAAACTTTTACATATACTGTACTGCGTACTCTAATTGAAGCCTACTTTTGTAGGCTCTATGTCATACTCACAACAAGATAATAATAATTCGGTAAACATAAATTATATCGCATAAAAAGAAAAAAAAACTGTTAAAAAATATAAACTAATATTATTATAATAAGTACGGACGTTTTTACGTTTCGATTACAATTTTTTAACTAGAAAAAAGCTATAAATAACGATGACGTCTTTGTAAAATCAACACTATTTCCCTACGAAACACTCGATGTACTTAACAATGTTGTTTTTGTTTCAGAACTGTTAACCAATGTAGTCCATCGATCACAGACTCAAAAACGCCATAGCCCAAACAACACGTCACTTCATTGATGTGTATTGACATTGCAAAATAAAAATCTGTCTTCTCCGTCATTTACTGTCATTTTTTTTTACGAAGCCATTTGAACTACCGCCCTCTCTCCGTCCTGGTGTTATTCTTAATGATTACCTTACTGACAAACGAACAATCGATCCTTAACCGTCGATTTACAAGTCTTAGAATAAGCCAAAAACTCTACACCGAAAAAAAGTATAATATACGGAACAAGTAGTAACATCACTAAACGAATAACACAACAGAATTTGGTAAAATCCACAATTATTGTCGAAATCAATATTTACCGAAGAATAATAATCCGTATCGGGGAGTGAAGAGTGTTTTAGTGCGATAAAAATGTCCTAGCAGAGGTATATAGCTCATCGTCTATCTTCGAAGACACGTCCACAAAGCGTCAGAGGAAAACAAAAGTGACGGGATGCCCGGAAAACGAATCGTTCGCCGAGAGAACAGGACCGTGTGCACGCCCGTCGTGGTAGAAGGGCGGTGCTTAATGGTGACGTTTAGATTTTAATGTAGTGTATAATAATAATACATGTTGTTCGTGACAACGTGACGTTATGTCATAATATTATGACAGCGCTTTCAAGAATGTCACAGAGTGAAAATCTGTCAAAAACATATTTATTAATAGGACTTTGAAACATAGACTTTATTTCCGAATAAGAAGGTAATTAAATATGCAATTTTATTTTCCCGTTTCTAGATTCGCTATGGCTTTGAAAAAAAAAAAAAACATTCCAATCTCAACTATAATATAGCAAATAATTATTTCCTAAAATATAGTAATGGGAAAAACGCTTTCCACACTTTGCATGAATGCTAGTTGGTTCAATCAGAAATATTATCCAAGATAAATGCAGAAAAGCAATTATCTCTGATTGGAGGTTCCACATGTAATAAAAAAGGTAATTATTTTGGAAAATCCCATTTCCCTTTGACCAGCTACTGTTACTCAATCCTACTCGATCCCATTTAAGTCAAACTAATGACATTCTTAGCATACACATAAACTCCTAGTTATATTCTATTTTTAGACGCATAGGAATGTATTAGCTAATATTAAGTTTGAAAGGTCCATAAAAAAAACCAATATTTTTTAACCCCCCCCCCCCCCCCCCCCAAGACGAAACCGTCTTGACTTTTAAAGACTGTCCAGATTTTGACCGTGTACCGTGAACAGACTTGTGGAGAGAGACCTTAAGTTTGAATTGAACGAGTTTAAATTAAAAGAAAAATTAACAAGTGCTACAATATGTGTCCAATTATCTATTATTAGTGGAGCAAATTTCAAAACCTTCCAACAGTAAGACTTTGCTTAGACAGTTCCTGTTAGATTTTTTTTTTGCAATATATTTTATTAGATTCTCACCCAACTAAATTTGTCGCATAAATAATCCAATGAACCTATACAATCCGACTACCCCCGGACTGCATTTAAGTTGGATTAGCAAAGTGCAACTAAACTGATATTTATTGAATAAAGAATAAAACAACTTTACTTCTTAAAAGGATTTCATAACAGAAAACAGAAATGATACTGTTTATCATTGCTGTCAAATTTAAACAATTAAATATTACTAACGCGACAAAAGACTGTTGGACTAACTAATATTTTAATAATCACATGAGTGTATGAAACTGTAAACGATAATTATTATTGATTAATCCATGTCGACATAATCGACTGGTATTTACATTTTTTTTTTCACATAATATTGAAATTCTCGGTGAAAACATTATAATATGTTGTATACTATTTAGGCGAAATAAAATTAAACAGTTTTGAAAAAGTTAAAAGTCAATTTTTATTTTATCTAAACCACATCATGGAACATAGTAAAAAATTATTTTTAATGATGAATAAAAAATAGAAGCTCTTGGAAAAACATGTGTAAATAATTTACTATTAAAAATACTAAAAATGAATTAAATTATTTCTTATGTGATATACTTAAAATATATAATACTACATTTTATGTTTAAAACGTAAGGCACGATTCGAATACAAAAAAAATTCTTTAAAAAAAAATGGACGGATTACAAATGTCGATCAAATTAGACCAATTAGTTCCAATACTTACAAATTAATGGCAGTCTTTAAAAAGTGGTTTGTTATTGTTTGTCAATTAGTAATTAAAATTACCAAAAAATACAAGGTAAATGTGAAAAAAAAAGAGATTTATAAATATACGATGATCTAAAAAAATAATTATATAAAACATATTATATGTTTGAAAGTTGTGTGCATATTGTAATTCAATTAAAATATAAGAAGTTCGATATTTGGAGATTGCATTTCGTGGATCACTCGGTATTGGGTGTAAACACACAGCCAGCAATAAAACTGAAAATAAAACACATAAATTTTAAAAATTGTTTTTATTTTATTGGATATAAAATGTTTTGGAAAACGTACTTGCATGGCAGCTACAACCCAATAAATCACTGCAGCACACACAATATGGATCTATGAAAACAAAATTCATGTCGATATTAGTATTTTGAAAAATAATTATTTATTTTTATTCCATTTTTTTTTTTTTTCTATGTATAACAATGAGAGTTTACAGAAGTGCTACTGACATGGAGGAAAAAAAACTAGAATAAAAGGTAAGAAATTATTTAATAATAATTGATTTATGCTCGATCGTTTAAAATTGGTCATACCAAACTGAGTATTTATGTTTTAAAGAAAAGCTATTGTTAATAAGTAATAACTTTTAGAAAAAGTAAATTGTAAAAATTGTAAATTAATACGTTAAATAATCTTATAAAAATCTTTCTTCTCGACTAATATTTAAAAGAATTTCAAATGAAAGGTTAAATAGAAACTGAGAAAATACATTTTCTAAAAATCTGACAGATATTAATAACATATTATTATCAATTTTTATTCATTATTTGTCAATTTGTAATTTTTGACAAACGACAGTTTTCCATATTAATCTGTTCTCTTTTTTTTCATTGACAGATATTTTACAAATAACTTACATAGATGTAGTATCCGTACAGCAGCCAAATGGACCAAACCAGCAGGAAAATAACCACAAGACCCATACCAATTAACCACGGCAATAGAAATCCTCGGAGATTATTGTTCAAGCCCTTCAGCAACAATAGCGACGAAATCACCATGTAGGCGAAAAATATTAAGGTGTACACCACGTAAGAGTTGAGTTCTAGAAAATAATAAAAACAATTAAAATATTTTATCAGATCAAATGAAATAATACGTATATTTCAAAACTAAACGCGTTTAATTGGTATTATGTTTCAATGCAATATAAAATAAATACATTCAATTAAATACAGTAAAAACAAAACATTCATATTATGACTAATATTATAGGATTTAATAATAAGAGGTATTTGATTACCAAGAAGGAGTTACATGTCTATTAGTTATTTGATATTTCTGTCTAACGTCTCATGTTTAAGAGACCAATAATTTAAGTTATGCATAAATGATACATTTTTATTGTAGATATATTATAAACTTACTGTAAAATTTAAAGATAAAAACATTATTTTTTAACTCGCGTGAGCTTTTTTAAATTTCAGTTCGAAAGTAGAATATATATATTATAAAATAAAATTTTGATTTTGCATTTCATCAAAACTTGCATTTCATTATAAAACTAGAAAAAAAGTTTTTTGTTTTAGATTTTAAATTTAACTATAGTCGAGATTTCAAAATTCAAAATTACAAAACTGTATTCATCAACATATCTACTTTTGGGAAAAATATAATTCTTCTATTCAGGTAGGATATGAGTACTTGTCTTAAATCTATCAATCAATAAACTATAAATTGTTACTAACCGAACGGTACAATTTAAAAAATAAGTAATTTTTTCTGCTTAAATTATAATGTCATATGTGCTAATTTTTTTTTTTTTTTCAGAAAAATGTTTCAAAAATCATTCTAGACTAGACTCTTAAGCCATATAAATGAACAACATACAACATGATTATTGAACTATTATTGTTTAGCACATGATAAATGTCGATCAAAAGTATTGATGTTCCTCGAGTGTTTTGAAATACTGAACATATAATTAATATCGGCGGTGAGGATTATCAGAAATAATAAATATGATGTTACATCGAAATAAATTATAATTAATCTGCATTAAGCGTAAGTTACAAGTTATGAGTAAAAGTAACAACTAAATTTAATTTTAATTACTCACCATTTAGATTTGTTTCAAAAAACGGATTATACATTTGAGTTGATTCGCCTCCATTTTGCATGTGTACAAGAAGTGCCATCAAGAAAATTGATATCGCCTAAAAAAAATTTTTTCATAATACAATAAATTGAACAAAGTATAATTGAATAAACTTACAATTGTATAGGCGGCTATAAATTTGCAACCAGTTTTCACATCGGGATACACGACGATGGGCGTCCAAAATGTTTTCAAAAGAGTCATGGTTGTTTTTTGGTTCCTTGTGCGATACCAATGAACTCTAAAATAAAGAAACACCATTTTCAACAATTATTCAATACAATTAAGGTAAATGAAAAAAATGCAATACTTTAAATCATTAAAAACGTTTAGAAATAATTTCTCTATTAGATTTACTCTCTGACTTTCTATCGTACCTTGAAAGATAGATGACCTAAGACCTAATTTTTTTTCTGCTTCTATAGAACTCTTAGAAGAAGAAAAAATCAATCGTTTCACGAGTAGTTAATGAGAAAATATGACTCGACAACACACTATTGTTATTGTTAAGACATTTAACTGAGCTCAACACAGTAGCTCGACAGTGTGAGTTTGATGTCGGAGTGTACAAGAGTGAAATAGTATACTATCGTACGATAGACGATAGTACTATAGTACGATAGACGACTGATAGTTGCAGCTAATACGATAACGGACAGAATGAATTCAACGGTTCGACAAGAATGCGAATGCGATTACCCCTAACACGAGCACGGGAATGCACACACTCACACAACTAAACATAAACACGACTCCTTGCTAACGAGGTAAGAATGTTATATGCGATAAATACTAACGAAACGACCGAAAATAAAAAATAAAAGGGTCGAGACGATCAAATAACCGCGTCCCTAATGCGATTATGCTTACCTTAAACTGATATTATTTCACTCGAATGCCAAACGATTTTGGGCGTGTTGTCGTCGAGACTGTCTGGGGCTTCTGGCGTTCAGGCGTAGCTCGTCCGCCGTGCAACGCGTTTGTGTTTACGTTTTTGTGATAAGCGTTATCTTTTCACGATCGTTTAGAATTTATCATTTTTTTTTATAACGTACACACTTGGTATTTACTATTTAAATATTTCCGCATTTTCACCTATTTTCCTTACACACAAGTAAACAAATACCACTAATTTTTTAATATACCACGTACATGTATATATATATATATATAAATATCAAGTACCATGTCCTTGGTTAGAATGTATTAAATTAAAATAATAATTCGGGTTATATATTAATTTATATACAATATTTATTGTATTCGTTGCGTCGAAAGTGTGACTGGTGTTTCGACCGATTTGATTTTCGAATAGTGACTTAATTTTTTTTCTCGTATTATTATAATCGAAATTAAGGTCCGTCTTTTGTTTTTATAATAAACTGTTGCCAAACTCCTATAACGCGGCGAGGGATACCGTCCGTCATAATTTATTATTATACTAAATATTATAATATTGTGTTAATATATAATTAAACAATTTATATAATATAATTTATAAATATTTATTTATATAATAAGTAAACTGTTGTCACTCGATAAGATTTACTTCGTAATTTCGTCAATCAGTTTTGCCGGCGAAATATAATCGATAACCTTTGCGTTCACGAGACGCCGGCGATGAATTTAGATATTTCAAACGAATTTGTCGTGTTCGTACAAATCGAAACTTTACTTGGTTTTTTTAACTGACATTTTTTAACCCATAAAAAGGTTCGATTTATGTTTCCGTCAAATTCGTATCTCTACCCAAACTTATATTCTGAGATCCGCAAACGATAATCTGATATAATAAATATGACCGACAGATAAAAATTTCTAAACAATATTATAGAAATAATTCGAAACCATAAAATGTTAAATTTTTTATTTTTTATTAACGCACAAGATTTTAAAATATCATTATCATTCTATGGACTGACAAATCAACCGATAAACGATCGGTTTTGTTAGCTCTGTTTAAAAACGTTCGAATATTCATTTGTTATTGGTCGTGTTAGTGGAATATATTGGTTAGTATATTTATTTATTCGTTAGTTATTTAGTTGTTTGTTATGTATTTCTGTTTCTGTCGATCGTTTATATAATATAGTATGTTTTATCGTCAGTAGGTCATGGAAATCGCGACCGGCAAAACGTCCAATTTTTCGGGGAGGAATGGGTCATTTTAGGGGCCACCCGCGCCTTTCACGGTATACTATAATGATTTTCAAGCCCGACGTTATTTTTTTCAAATTTTAAAACTAATGCCGTGTCTGCCATGTGAAAATGTGTACGGTGTTTTAATTTTCGACTCAAATACATTATTACGTTTAGTATATACCCATCGTATAATATAAATAAAATAACACACTGTCGACACTTTAATAATGAAATATGGTATCAACGCTGTTGAAATAATCAACAGGGAAATTTCGGTTCATTCGCGCCTTATTGTTCGTCCTGTTATTTATAACTCAAAAATGATTACTCCTATTGTACACTTCTTATCTAGTATGCGGCCGCTTGCAATTGATTGTACTTGATTTTACCGTTACTGGACACCGCCGGCAAGGAATTATATTATTTCCAAATATCCGTTTCTCATTTCTCGACTGGCTCTCCTCACGCGTTGATCACTCAAAAGTCGCGCTATATCGGTAAGTGTTTCATGATTTTTATTTATTTCTTTAACAACGATTGAACTTTTCGATATATATTTCGGATGCTGCGATCCGTTTCGCCAGATCAGAACTAACTAACTCCCCTTTGTCCTACGCATTTTTCGTCTTAAAATTAAATTCGCTTGAGATAGGTACTATGAAACATTAAAATATTCGAGTATTTAAGTATTTCTGCTTACAAAATGTACCTGTTATTGTATACAAAATTATATTCATTTTATGATATTAAGATTAACTCGATCATATATTATATTTCTATATTATATTTACAGTTATTTTTTTAAATTTCCACACACACTTTTAACAAACTCAAATCGAGTAATTCGTTAATTTTTTATATCGAATTATTGTAGTATTTGGTATTTCAATGATGTTAGTTTTAACAAAAGTTTCCGTTTGAACGTCGACCGTAAAAATAGACGTTTTAAAAGATTCCTTACAGGCGGCATTTTTACTAAACGCCAAATCAATTTAATAATTTCTACTTTGAAACAACAATGTTAAATTCAACGATTGAGATTTCATTTTGATTTTTTATTTCTCTATTTAATTATCAAACAATAATTGTGTGTACAATAATAACGACTCGAATTCCGACTTTTCCTTACATTTTATCAACGCCAAAAGAGAGATAATATTATTATATGTGTTAGAATAGGCTTTGTAACCTAACCTAACCTACTGGGATTCTGTAATATTAAAAACCTTTTTCTGTAAACATTCGGGATTTTTTTATTTTTTAAATAAAATATTTGGTCGAATTTATTACGCGACTATAACTCTCGACGACGAGAACCCGGCTTATCGTAAACTAAACGTTTTTTTTTTCTTCTCGTAGTGGAAAGGGGGAAAGGAAGTCCCACACGATCGTAAAATATTCGATAGCGTTTGGCTAAAACGTTCCAGTCCCCGCCGACAAGGGCCACGTCCATTTGTCGGTATACATCTGCTTCCACGGACGGCGTATTATAATAATTTTGCTTCACGTATTTGTTGTTTCGTCGCTGAACAATGTGCTGCGCGTCGGGAGCCGGTCGATTTCATCGGCGTTCGTGTAAATCCGTCGAAAAAACAACTGAAAAATGACCCAAAAAGTCCGAAAAACGGAAAATAAAAACCAAACATAATACTCGTCGTCGTCTACCAAATCGATATTTCGTGCTCGAAAAGCTATTTCTCGTTAATTAAAAGGCAGACTCCCTTTATAATACTTTGCTTGCTCTATTCTATAGTGATACACTCGCGGCGCGTACGAACGAAAAATCCTCTCCCGAACGGCGCGTTTGAAAATATTTAAAAAATACGTCAACAACAGATGGCGCTGTGCGCGTTCTCCCCCCCCCCCCTCACTACCGCGCCGCCCGGCCCGCCCGTTCGCCGCATGGCCCGACTGTTTACGTCTTCTCTCATTGTGTCGTCGGACGCCATGAAGTCTTCATCCCCTTCGTCGCTGTTCGCGGTCTCCTATTCATGTTTTCACGATAAGCGACTATCAGCACGCGTCCGTCGCCGCCGCTGTTTATCATCGACACCTGTTTGCGTGAGTACCATAAAACTATAGATAAAACTCGCGCGACTGTTGATTATAAATACTATTTATAACAATTTCGTTATCTGTGGGGCGAATGCGTGTGCTGGTTAATGGTTATCGGATTGACTACCCCGACAGAAGTTAGCAAGCTCAGACGCTCAGTATACCTGCGCAAAACGGTACTTTTCTTTCGTGGGATAGACTATATAGTATTTAGTACTATACTATTTTAATATCCGGATTTAAAATCAATGGTTCGACGTACCGTAAATAGTCTTCGCTTGTTATACGACATCGTAAAATAACGTCCCTTAAAATATCTATAAATACCCATTTTATATACTCGATTTTGTCTTCTTCCTCGTCGTCGACCGCCGTCCGTCCGATCGCGCTTATTTGGCGGAAGTGCTGAGCACGTGACTCCTTTTAAAATTCTTAAATCATGCTGAGATTTGTATTAGTAACGGTAATATTCTAATTTTACTTTTTTCCGTTCTCAAGTATGTTATTATATTATAACACATTTGATCAAAATTGTTTGTATGTTATAATAGTTGAAAAAATATGGAACAACAAAAAAAAAAGCCTAAGGGCAAGGCTGGTAAAAATGCGCAACCAACGGAAACACAGCCGGGACATGACACAACATTACCTGGACCTTCTCGACAAGTTACGCCACAAGGACCAGGAAATCCTTCTCCAGCTCCTACACCACAAATATCAAGACCCGAAACTAGTAGCATTCCTAGCCAAGTAATATATACATTTTTCATTTCGGACGAAAAATATTTCTAATTATATGATTCCATTTTTAAGATAATTCAAAGAACAAGTGAAATTTCATTGACTTCAGGTATAGTTAAAAAATATATAAAATTAATTACCTAATATCTAATTTATTTTGGACTAGAAAACTGCTTTTGATTATTTACAACAGATTTTAGAGTGTTTTTTTATATTTATTTGTTAAACTATTGAAATAGATTATATAATATATAAAATATATAATATATAAAATCATATTATGATTTTATTTTAGATTCACAGTATTTTGATAATTTATAATACCGTATGTAGCTAATAAGTCTCGAATAAATGACGTTACTATTTCAATTTTTACTATATAGTCTGACTTATATTTTGACCAACTCGGACAATCGCTTATTTGGCGGAAGTGTTGAAAATTTACCGCAACCTTAGTTATATTTTTTATTGGTGGACACAAAATAAATTGATATCCAATAGATGGGTGTAATTAAAAATCTAATAAAAAAAACGGTCTGTTCTACTTAGTGAGATCTAAGATCTACTTCTTCTAGAATGTAACTCCTCTTAAAATTCTTAAATCATGCTGAAATTTGTATTAGTAACAGTAATATTCTAATTTTACTTTTTTTTCATTCTCAAGTATGTAATTATATTATAGCACATTTGATCAAAATTGTGTGTATGTTATAATAGATGAAAAAAATACGGGGCAAAAAAAAAAAAAGCCTAAGGGCAAGGATGGTAAAAATGCGCAACCAACGGAAACACAGCCGGGCCATGACACAACATTACCTGGATCTTCTCAACAAGTTACGCCACATGGACCAGGAAATCCTTCTCCAGCTCCTACACCACAAATATCAAAACCTGCAACTAGTAGTGTTCCTAGCCAAGTAATATATACATTTTTCATTTCGGACGAAAAATATTTCTAATTATATGATTCCATTTTTAAGGTAATTCAAAAAACAAGTGGAATTGCTGCATCGACTTCAGGTATAGTTAAAACATATATATAATATTAATTACCTAATATCTAATTTGTTTTGGACTAGAAAACAGTATTGGTTTATTTTTAACAGATTTTATAGTGTTTTTATATATATACGTATTTGTTAAACTATTGAAATAGATTATATATGATTTTTATATTCACAGTATTTTGATAATTTATAATTACGGATGTAGCTAATAAGTCTCGAATAAATGATGTTACTATTTCAATTTTTACTATAAAGTCTGACTTATATATTGACCAACTCGGACAATCGCTTATTTGGCGGAAGTGTTGAAAATTTACCCGGACGTTAATTATATTTTTTATTGGTGGACTCAAAATAAATAGATATCCAACTGATGGGTGTCATTAAAAACGTCTGTTCTACTTAATGAGATCTAAGATCTACTTCTTCTAGCATGTGACTCCTCTTAAAATTCTTAAATCATGCTGAAATTTGTAATAGTAACAGTAATATTCTAATTTTAATTTTTTTTTCATTCTCAAGTATGTAATTATATAGCATATTTGATCAAAATTGTGTGTATGTTATAATAGATGAAACAAATACGGAACAAAAAAAAAGAAAGCCTAAAGGCAAGGCTCGTAAAAACGCGCAACAAACAGAAACACAGCCGGGACCTGACAAAACACTACCTGGACCTCCTCAACAAGTTACGCCACAAGGACCAGGAATTCGTTCTCGAGCTCCTGTACCAAAAATATCAAAACCTGCAACTAGTAGTGTTCCTAGCCAAGTAATTTATACATTTTTCATTTCGGAAGAAAAATATTTCTAATTTTATGATTCCATTTTTAAGGTAATTAAAAAAACAAGTGGAATTGCTGCATCGACTTCAGGTATAGTTAAAACATATATATAATATTAATTACCTAATATCTAATTTGTTTTGGACTAGAAAACTGTATTGGTTTATTTTTAACAGAGTTTATAGTGTTTTTATATATATTTGTTAAACTATTGAAATAGATTATATATGATTTTTTATATTCACAGTATTTTGATAATTTATAATTACGGATGTAGCTAATAAGTCTCGACTAAGTGACTAACTAAATGACGTTACTATTTCAAATTTTTACTATATAGTCTGACTTATATTTTGACCCTTATATAGTATACAAGTAAAATCTCTTTAAAAAGAACCTTCTCTTAGACGGAATCCTCCTTATAATGGAAAATTTCAATAGTCCCTGTTCAAATAATATGTGATATTCTACCTCTCCATGACGGAAAGCTGAAAAATGTCTTGGTCCCAATTGATTCCGGAGAGGTTTCACTGTAATTTATTTCTAATTTAACTTTTTATTTAATAAATCTTTTTTGATTTTTACATTTTAAATAATGGTTTAATTTTATTGAATATGTTCATATTATTATCTATTTTTCTATAGAAAAGTTATTAAAATTTGACATTGTCGAAACTAGTAATTCATATAATCGTGTTTGTATAGTAGGTATTGTAATTTACAACTTGAAAACTAGTGATCTACACACAAGTTAAAATCATATTCATTTTAAATACTATGCAAATATATTTTACTGTTATTGTATACATTTAATGTTTGCTATAGAAGAATTAAAAATAAAGATATTTTGTGGTTCAAATCAATAAAATAATATATATTTGTTGAGTACAACAAACATTTTGAGATCAACTAACTTATAGCATAATATGTTTAATAAAGGTCTGGCAGTAGATCTTCTGCTACACAAATGCCCACAATTTTAATATTTTTAATATTAATATATTGATATATTCTTTAGATAGTGAAAAGCCAGTATCATGTGGCCATGGTGCAGAACGTGGGCGCCAAGCAATAGGATCTGAAAATTACTACAGGGCTTCTAGACCAGAATCATCTTTACAGGGAAAAAAAGGTATGAATTAAATAATTTTTAACTAGAATTTTTAAATACATTTTAAATACTACAAATAGGTTCATAGAATTTTGAACTGAAGAAACTTATTAACATAATGAACTGTGAAAATAGTTATCGGGACGACAGATAGTTGATATTTATATAGTTGACATGTTCTTTGTATAATGGATTCATTTTATTTTAATAATACAGTGGAACCTGAATAATTCAAATGTCTATAAGTCGAATTTTCGATTTCGAGCTGATTCGAGTTATCGAGGTTCCTCTGTATTTCTATACCATTTATAAATAATCATTGATTTAAATTATGAAGAGTGAGAGGATGACTACTAACTGTACAAATCCAAGCGGGTATTGCATTATTGCCCTTCTAATATTGTAAAGTAATTAAAAAATCAATATACTCGAAAAAGCAACCTGTTTGTGTCCTATTATTTCGGTAAGAAAAATATAATATTTGAGAATTAAAAAAAAAAAAAAAAAACTAATATAAGAAAATGATCAATTTGATTCATTTTGTTGTTGATTATTTTGTTATAAATCTAAACATGAGATATAAAATTTGATCATAGCATGTTTATTATTTTTAGTTGATTTATTGAAATTTGCTTTCCCCTCTAAAAAATTATCAATAGATAAAGAACAATTTATTCTTTTCTTTAAGATATTAATTTAATTAATATTTGTTGAAATAATCAATAGTTTTCTATAAAATAATTATATAATTTATTATATTGTTTGTATGGGTCATTAATATAAATTTAAATATTGTACGAATTATAATTTACTAAGTAATTTTGCAGGGAACGTGGGTACTCCAATGACATTGATATCAAATTACTTTCCAATTACGTCTTATACTTCTTGGGCGATATATCAGTATGACGTTACCTTCAGCCCTGATGAAGAAAAGATCCCAATTCGACGAGGCTTGCTCAGTAATCATAAACAAGTGTTAGGAGTCTACATATTTGATGGGAAAATGTTGTTTAGTAACACTAAATATGACTCTAATGTAGGTTTTTTTGTAACTTGTGAATTCATATTCATATATTTGTATTAAACCTCTAATTAGTAGTTAGAATTTTTTTTTTAACTTAAAATAGGGAATCAAAAAAATATTAATAATATATTATTTTTTTTTTAGACATTAGATCTGACATCCAAAAGAAAATTTGACGATCAAATTGTAAAAATTACTGTTAAGTTTGTTTCTGTAATTGAAACTGGAGATTATGCGAACATTCAACTGTTCAATTTATTGATGCGTAATTGTCTTAGACATTTGGAACTTCAATTGGTTGGAAGAAATTATTACGATCCAAAGGCCAAAGTAAATATTGAAATTGTTAAAGACTTTAAAAATTAAATATTTATTTATTTTATCTTAGAGTTCTAATACATTTGTTTCATGATTTTAAGCAATATTCATCTTAAAATTCGATTTTAGAAAATTTAATATATAATTATTGTGCTTCCATTTTGTTGTTAGGGCCCATTCAAATCAACTTCATTCAATCTTCCATGAATTTATATTACTTAAACACTTTATAATTCTTACATTTTGCATATCAAAATCAAATAACATTTGATAATTTATTTATTTAAAATTACTCATTGCACTTCTCTGGTTTGTTTTTTTATTTTAGATTCATTTACAAAGATACCCTGTTCAACTTTGGCCAGGTTATGAGACTGTCATTGGAATGTTTGATAATGGTCTGTTATTGAGAACAGAAATATCCACCAAAGTGATGCGTGAAGAAACGGTTTTAGATTTCTTAAATCAATGTTACAAAAACAAGCAAAATAACCCTGAATGGCTCGTAAGTAGTTAAACTTGACTAATTATTCCATTATATTATGTATCACTTTATAACAACTACATATTTTGTATGTGTGGACGGTGTGGTACAGTTGTCGCGCAACTGACCACGACGTGCGCTGTCGTCGGTTCAATTTCACTGCACAGTGCAAAAAATTCTCGCGCTTGGTCAGCAGTTTCCCGTACCATCGTTCTGATTGTTCTGCTCCGTCCCCACGGTGTCCCCTCACCACTGGGAGGGGGATTCCCACAAATATGAAAAATTCTCTCAAAGAGAAAGGGATGTAGTGATGTGATGTAACCTAACCTAACCCTTCCAATGCGAAAATACATTGACAAAGACTAATAGACTAGATATGATTTGCTACTAGAAACCAATACTAAAATTGAAAATCTGACCATTTTTTCAAGTACTTATCATGTACACATGCACGAAATAAAAATAAAATAAAAAAAACAAATCATGGTGAAATCAATAGATTCCTCGTTTCATTCAGAATCTAAAATGCACATCTGTTGCCATCATTAGGATGTATTCATAAGGTTTTTCAAATTAAAAAATACTATATACACTATTTATTTTTTTCAATTAGTGTTAGTCTTTGTTTAAATAATATCTATCATTAGGTTTTTGAGCTATTGTACTAATATCTCAGAGAATTTTAAAACTAAACTAATTTTTATCATACAAATAATATTTTTATCTTCAAATTTCAAAAAAATTTAACTGCAAAATATTATTTATATAAGTTTTGTGAATCGTATTGATACAAACTACTCGGGATTTGTGATAAAAGAATTTTAAAGCAGTTTAAATAAAATCTTTCAATTTAATGATAGATTAATTAGTTCTAAAATAAGGTTGTATGAAAATTTAATTTGCTATGAAATATTTATAATAAACTTAGACCTCATATCAATGTGAAACTTCTTTTTGATTTTTAATTCATTAATTTATTTGATAATTATTAATCATGTCTATGCATCAAAAGTGGTAAATTGCACTGATATATATGTAATGTATATTTTTATTTTTGTTTTAGACTGCCTTTAAAGTAGGTGTTATAGGGACCACTGTTCTTACTACGTATAATAATCTAACATATAGAATAAATAATGTTGAAGGCACTATACAATCTAAATTCAAGATGAAAGATGGTACCGAAACATCATACATAGATTATTATAAGAAAGTAAGTTATTTGTAACATTGTAAGTTAGATATACAGTTAAATATTATTATAATATGCAATATTGCGGTATACATTATTTAATTAATTTAGCTCATTGTTAATTAATTAAACTCATTTTTGACATTTAGAAATGGAACATTACAATTCGGAATACTACACAACCCTTGTTAGTTTCGAAAAAGAAAAAAATCAACATGGGTAATCCAGATGAATCAGATGTTGTCTGTCTAATTCCTGAGTTGTGCACTATGACTGGACTTACAACTAATATGAGGTAATTATATGGTTGTGTATGAATATTAAAAACTAAATGATTTTATTGTTCCTTTTGAATATTTTTCTTCTTAGATTAATTTCAATTGTTTACTTGGTTGTATTGAGATTTTTGTTTAATAAAATAACAATAATATTAATAAAGAGCAGTCAGATGTCAGATTAGTCATATGAGATACGGTTGATCAATACTAGATTATTTAAATTTGTTATCAAAGTTATTGTTGCTCTAAAATAGAATTTTGAGTGAAAGAGGTGGAGTGGATCATATGCTAGAAATTTTATGAAAACTAAATTATCTAAATGCTTGTCAAAATATATCGTGCCTAGATGTTTTTCATATTAAATTCTGAGTGAAGCTATTGCTTTTACCATGACGTGTGTGTAATTTTTTTAAAATTTGTTTTCTGTCTGTGTATATGATTTTGACTAGAACAAATTGTTAGATTTTCAATTGTAGTGTTAGATTCTTGTAGTAAATTGTATCTTATTAGTATTTTGAATGGATCATTTTTTAAATTTCTCAATAGTTTTCTTACATTTTGCAAAAAGTTGATAAAAACAGGAACATTTAAGGCCACTAGTTTTTGACAAATATCTATGTTGTTTGTGAAATTTTAGAATTTATTATGTTTCTAAATACTTTTTAATATTTTATTTATTTTATTATTGAAGATTGAATCACACATTTTTGTTATTATAATATAAATTATATATTTTTTTTCTTTGTTAAAACTTATCTTTTAATATGATAACTTCACAATTTTTTTACATATAATTTCCACTTCAATTAATTATTTAATGTAACTATGTGGTCTATCCTACTGACATTTAAATTCTATTTGCCTCTACGGTATTTAATATAATGTCAAATTAAATCTTTATTCTGATTATGAACATTAGTTATAAAAGTTATAACTTTAAAAAAAATATATTTACAATATTTATGTTTTTCCTTTTGGATTAATTTTCGCATTCAATTTAATATGTGTAAATTATAGAGACGATGGACAATTTATGAAGGCTATGGCAGATTACACAAGGGTTTCACCTAAAGATAGAATCACTAGATATAATAATTTTATGGCTCGCCTTCTATCTTCGCCTAAAGTAATCAATATAATTATTACTTAATTATTTAAAAATACAGATTAATGTATTTTTAAAATTGTTTTTATTTTAGTCGGTAGAAACATTGAGCCAATGGAATTTAAAACTTACCAATAAACTTGTAGAAGTTCCAGCTCGTGTTTTTCCACCCCAAACTATTAATAGTAACCAAAAATCTTATGATGCTGGAGAATTTGCTGATTGGACAAAGCATGTACGAATGAATCCCATGTATTTTTCTATTAAATTAAATAATTGGGTTATTATATCCCCAAACCAGTTTATGAACAAACTGGGTCCCTTTATGGAAAGTATTAGACGAGTGTCTACTGACATGTCGTTTATGTTGCCTAGACCGACACTGTAAGTAATGGTCATTTATTTAATCATGCATTCTTGTATCAAAATTCTATGGATACCAATTAATTTAATTTATTATTTTGTATTTACAATTGTATTATTTTAGTTGTGGAATTAATGGTACCAATATTCAAAGTTATTTATCAGAATTGGAAAATGTTATTAATAAACTAAATCCATCCTTTATTTTATGCGTGATTCAAAGCTCACGTGGTGATCTTTACAATGTAATTAAACGTAAACTATGTATTGACAGAGCAGGTAATAACAATTCAATATATTTTTAATTTAATAGTAGACAGTATTATTTAAAATATGTGTGATATAATATATTTAATGTTTTCACATATGGTTTGTATATTTTATATTTTATTATTTTAAAGTGTAATGAAATTTATTATATTAGGGTTTTGTTTATAATTTATTTTTACATAATATTCAAAAGTATGGGTTGTTCTATCATATATATCAGCGGTTCCCAAACCATGGGCCCACTTGTGGGCCGAGGACACTGGTCGAATGAATACAAGTAAACTGATTGTTGAGATTAATTTTAGTCTAAAATGTTACTATCCAGTTTTAGTCCTGATATTGACTCTCTTGTAGGAAACAAACAGTGTTGAAAATCGTATAGTTTTTTTTAACTCCTCTTATTTTTGAGAGTTGAATACAATTATAATAAACTTCTTTATTTTTACAAAGAATTATTTTTTAATTTTTCTTGTACAGCATATGTTTTATTGTTTTCCTAATTACTGATGTCTGTGCACATTAAATATATGAATATATATATTATATATGATATATTCGTCATACGTATATATGTGTCTACTTGTGTTTGTGTGATGATATTTTTACCCTTATATTAGGTTTGTGGGTCTCAAAGTTTATTTAACAAAATCAATGGCCCACACAACTAAATGAATGGTTGGGTGTACCGCTGGTATATACAATGATATTATGTTAGTATTATGAATAATTCTTTAGTTATAAATATCGATTTTCACCATGAAGATATTTATTTTCAGTTCCGTCACAAGTGGTGTTGATTAAAAACATTGAAAACAATAATTTGTCAGTGTGTACAAAAATAGCTATACAGATTAATTCTAAAATTGGCGGTGTTCCTTGGATGGTGCACATTCCAATAAAAGTATTAAATTTTGTTTATTTTTATTTAAATTAAATGTTTTTTATAATTATTTTAATAACGTTTTTCAGAACATGTTGATAATTGGGTTTGATGTCTGCCATAATACACAGAATAAATTGAAATCGTTCGGAGCGATAGTAGCCATAATGAATGACACTCAAACAGCATACTATAGTTGTGTTCAAGAGCATGCAGTGGGTGAAGAAATATCAAAATATTTTACTTCTAGTATAACAAGTAAGTACATATGATTAATATGAATTTTCTTAGTAATATAAGACGTATTCAAATTTCAATAAGTATTGAATATTAAAGTACGACAAATTGTTAACCAAGGCGATATGAGATTTTCGATATAAATTTATTAATTAAATAATACTTAGTAATTTAATTGTACTATGTAGTTTCTAGGTTTTCTAGATTGCCCATTTCATGGTACAAACATTTTTTTTTAGGGTTTTGATTTCTAATTCATGTAATAATTATATAATAAGAGTAAATTACTAATATTAATATAAACTATTTTTAGAAATAAATGCTGATCTATCTGTCTATTCTACTCTGCTCAAAATAATTTTTCGAATCTTGTGGTGTATCGATATTTAAAAAAATTAAAAGAATGTATAAATAAATACAACAAATATCAGTTATACCTGTGTTTTGTCATATTTTATAGTGTTCTATTCATATATAATTAATATAAATATTAATGTTTACATTTTGATTAAATGACCAACATTTTTTTTTAAATTTGACATAATTTATGTAATATTAATTATTATTTTGTTTTAGAAATTTTAAAGGCATACCAATGTAAAAACCACAAGCTACCTAGCTACATTATTATTTATAGAGATGGTGTTGGGGATGGTCAATTGTCACATGTGCATAATACTGAACTTAAAGAGACTAAGGTTAGTATTTAATTTAAATATTACGGATTTTTTGAGTTACTTATTGTCATTCTAATCCTACTCACGTTTCTCTATGTATAAATGGATTAAAAACAAAACTAAGTAATTTAAATAATTTTCTTTTTCAGAATGTTTGTAAAAATTTCTATGAAAAAGAGGGGAAAAAGGTTCCATTAGCATTTATTATAGTCAAAAAACGTATCAGTACTAGATTTTTCAGGGATACTGCAAGAGATGGTCCTATAAATCCGCCACCAGGAACAGTAGTTGACAGCGTTGTTACGGACCCAACTATGTGAGTAGTCAACATACATAAATATTACACTGTATTATTTCTGAGTTATTAAAAATAATTTTTCGAATTATTTGAGCTTGAAATAAATAAGTATTACAACTTGTTACTTGTATTACATTTGAAATAAGTAGTTTATGAATTTTTTTTTTTGTTAAAAATTAATTTAATTTTAGACTACAGTAAAATTTTAAAAATTTGATTATAATTTTATTTAATTTATAATATATTTTTAATACAAACTTTTATCATTTAAACATATTGCAAAACGCTTATTTATCCAAAGCTTATACTTTTAACTTTAACTCTATTTTTGCTGTAATTTAAGTTGTTAAGATATCACTTTTTATAAGTTAAAATATTTATAAGGATAAAAAATATTTCTACTGATCGACATATTAATAATATCTAAAAAGTATTAATATTTTTTTTTTGGACAGGTATGATTTCTTCTTGGTTTCTCAAAACGTTAGAATGGGTACTGTGACACCAACCCATTACAACGTGATTGAAGATACTTTACCGTTATGGACTCCCGATCGCATGCAACTTATCACTTATAAACTCACACATATGTACTTCAATTGGTCGGTTAGTATTTATTTATTTTTGTTTGGTAACTTAACCTGAACAATAACTATTATTTATTGTGTGTTTTAATTTTTACTCAGGGCACAGTGAGAGTTCCTGCACCATGTCAGTTGGCTCACAAACTGTCGTTTTTTGCGGCCCAGGTGTTGCAAAGATCCCCAAACCCTGCATTAGATGAGCTCCTTTACTTTTTATAAGGCCATACAAATATTTTTGCCAACGGCCATTTTGATCATACATTTCACTATTGTTTTACTTTTTATTATTATACTACTAAGAGATACATTTTGAACTTAAAAACTAGGTGGTTTTTTTTATAGTTTTGTAAGTACTGGAAACACGCAGTGCTTGAAAATTTTCCATCTGATGTTAATTCATTAAGTGACCATGAACAAACGAATATAAACTGAATAAGGTAATTATTAAGACTAATATATAGTAAAAATAATATATAGTACTAATGATTGTTAATTTTTTTTCTTTTTCTTTTTTTTCTAAGTGATCTTTTAAAAAAAATGTTGTAACACTACATAAGTAGTTCCGTTGATTTTATAATATATTATATAGTTTTTAAAGTTTAGTACTGCCAAATAAATGGTAGTACTTACCCTAATACTTATAAAGTATGCCTTAAACAAGTTACGTTAGGCTCATGACCTTTATAATATTTCATTTTTGGTGGACTTTGCAAGTCAGATTAATAATATATTTAGTTTTTAATCCTTTTATCATCGTATTTATCAATTTTATGAAATATATTAGTCTTCGACGACAAATGATTTTTTTTTTTTTCTTTGCCTCATCTTTTATGTTTTCAATGTCTGTAATTAGGGTACTTTGTTGTGTAGTGCACTCATTGCTGTTGTTACCTGTTGATCCGGTCGAAGAATTTTGTTGATTCGGTCGGTCAGATAGGATTGTGTAATTGTTGTTATAGTTAAATTTTTTGCAATAGGTTCCGATCATCCATAGTATTGGAAAATTGAAAACAATTAAACATTATGGTTCTACAGAAATCAGTAGTGCTATTGGTGAGCTACATAGGAGAAGGGTTTGTAAGCTCAGTAAACTGTTTGAGTGATAGCCAGTACGGATTCGGGAAAGAAAAGTCAACGCGATATCAAACGTTATGGATTTAGTCGACACGGAGCCGCTTGACAGGTATACCTTTGTTGGATTTGAAAATCGTAGTTTCTTTTTTTTCAAATTAATTCATTATGCAATATTGTATATAGTATTTAGTAGACATTCATCTACCCCCACATCTTTGCGTTTAAATCGTGAGATACATTAGAAAGAAAAATTAAACGTCATTTTTTCAAAACTATTAAAACCATTTCTAATTTTTTAACAGTTGATAACTTACGATAAACAAGGTCTATGTGGGGCGATGTCACGGCAATCGCTACCCTTGCACTGAAGTATTGTCCCGGTAAAGTAATAATTTGTGGTGTTTACCAATGAAATATATTTTCTTCACAGCCTACACACTTTCAAGCTGTATTTAATTTTTCAAAAAGTGTCGTTTTTGTTTTTGCGGGCATTATAAATAACGAATAAAAAAAAAAGAGACAGATTTTAAAAGGTCACCAAAAAAATGTATAATTTGTCAGTCCTTTTAGAATTAATACAATGATTTGTCATTAATAATCTTTGGTACAAAAAACTTACTTCTCAAAGAAAAAAATAAAAATAAAATCAAAACCGTTTCATATTTTGTTTGAAAGTTTGATATACCCAAATCAATATTGAAAAAAATAAATAAAAAATAAACAATTCAACAAACATAACTCTAACAGATTGTAAAAAAAAAAAAAAAAATAATAATAATAATAAATAAATAATAATCATTGCCTTTGTAAAACACACTAAAATAATATTTATACACTACCAGCTAATGAATTTAAAATGTACTTATTAATTAAAATTAATGTATAACCGAAAAGATTTTTAAAAGGAACATTTAGCAGCTAACTTAACGATTATTATACGCTTAAGATTTACATAGTTTTATTTACGTACAAAAAAAAAGATTCGGGTAAGAGAAGAAAAATACGTCTGTTTAAAAACCTAAAATAAAGTTTCGATAAATTCGAGAATAAACCACAGAGTTTAAAATAATTTGAAATAGTTTTGTTAATATTATTTTACATTTAAAAATATATATATATATATATGTATATGTTTATATATATATATATATAGTATATAATATTATATAAGAACACATTAAAGTTAATAATACTTGATAATAATAATTATAGTACTTAATTATTGATTTGCAATTAGTAATTTAATTTAATAAAATTGTTGTTTTGCGAACCCAAACGGGGGGCACAGACGTAACAATGATGCGACCGCCAATCCCCCCCCCCAACGCGCGCAGTTAAATGATAAAGTCGAAAACAAGTATAAATAAATCACACGAAATGATCGACTCGTTTTCGGATTGTTATACGCGAATTGACGCGGTCTCATATCAACAAGACGAGCTCTTGAGTTCGCCGAGTTCGGCAAGCAACCTGTGGTTGATGTTTGGACTTGCGCTGTTGGGTTTGCCGTTGCTCATTTGGTACCGTTCCTTGAGTTGGCTCAGGGCGTTCAACAGCCTGTTGTTGGCGGCGTCCAACGCGGCAATCTGGTGTTCTTGAGCTTCAATCACTCGTTGCTTATGGGTCAGAGTGTCGGACATTTTACGTTGCTCGCGTCTCAGTTCGTCTTCGACGGACATCAACCTGAAAGAGGAGGATCATGGGAAAATATAAAAGCGATCGTTACAACACAAACACAAAATGTCACATACCTTGCTATGATGTTTTTCATGTTATCGGGTTCGTTATCGACGATCTCTGGCGATTCCGGTTCGGATTCCAATTGTTGTTCGGCTTGTTCTAGCTTCAGCTTGAGTATTTGCACATTGGTTTGAAGGCGTTCGATTTCTTTCTGGTACTAAAACATCACAACATTTGTCGTTTGAGTGGCGGCACAGAAACGGGTAAAACTTTAAAACAATATACTCACGTTGATCTGTTCGATGGAGCGATTGTTTTTCAACTTGTTGGCGATATTCTGATTCCTCGTGTCTTCGTCTTCGGAAGAATCATCAGACATACCACGACTGGAATCAATGGACACGCGTCTCCTCAAAGGCATTTCAACGGGACACAATTTTTTCACGTCTGTGTAAAAAGCACAAAATAATTTCAAACCAATCAAAACATTGTTATTATTAAATCGGAAATTATAACTAATCATTATTATAGGCCATTACATACCGCTAATGGGGCATTTCAAATTGGGACTGACTCCGTTGACTTTGCTTGGAGACCACTTCCACGCCAATGATCTGGCCATCTGGCCGCCACCGTTGCACTGAGGATTTGTTCTCGGAGCTCTACTGTGGGGTGGCAAGAACCTCGGTGCCACTTGGGCAATTTTATCGTTGACCGGTGTGTTCTCGTCTTCCGAAGAGCTACATGATTGCGCCCTCTGTTTCCTTTGATGGTGATGATGATGGTGATGATGGTGATGGTGCTGGTACACGGGGTTGACGAACGCCAACGGCGGCAGAGCAGCACCGCCATTGGCCAATGGAGGTTTGGTAGCAGTGGTAGTGGTGTTATTTATATTGCTGTTGTTGTTGGTTAAATCGACTGGACTTGAGCTCTGACTGTATGCAGCGAAACTCTGATAGCCCGATGACGCTACATTTGACAGCGTAGATATGGACATTTGACTTCCTTTTTGCTGTTGGTCCATCTCGACATCTGAACTGTGTCCATTGTTGTGATTCAAGTGGTGATGAGGTGTAAATCCATTATATGTGGGACCGGGCTCATCGAATTTCAACTTTGGGCAAAGTTGAAGGTTAGGCGAGCCAGGATTGGATGAAAAGAATGCATTGCGAGGCAGAGTTGACGCACGTGCCGTGTTGGCAACAGGACGTTTTTCACACAGCAACGTTGAACTTCCAACTAAATTATTTGAGCTGTTTAATGACGACCCTTGGGTCGACCCGTACAAACGTTGGGTGCTATCCTTCAGTGTCGGATCGTTATACCTAAATAACAAAAAAACAAAAGATGAGATACACAGGTGATGGCTGATTGACACTGGTGAACTGGTTTTTTAATTTTGAAATCAATGTATTGATCTCAAAATAAAAAAATATTCCGAGTGAAATATGCTACAAAACATGCAAATTTTTGTATGTTTATTTTGTTTTTAATTTTCATTGTTCAAAAACTGATAACAAAATCTTTGTCTTTAGTGCTTCTGAAATTTTTACATTCAGGTGAGATCAACGTATGAGGAATTTTATATCAAATTTTCGAGACTTTTCGATGGATCGAGATTCTTTGTTGGCATTTCACAAAAAAAGAAATTAAATTTAGTTATACAGAATAAGTCAAGTATTAATATAAGCATTGAGTAAGTGTTTCAATTAGCTAAGGTTAGTAAATTAATGAATAACAACAAAATAATTAATATCGATCTATAAATTATTCATTAAAACACCAGATTTTGTCAAAATTTAATTTACTCGACTCTTATAATTTCTTTTTTATTAACAATGGCAACTTTTCTAAAACCTTGTATTACATGTTGTATCAATTTTTAACTATAAAAAGTTTTTATGATTTCTCAAGTTATATCGAAATTTAAATTTTGTTACACAAGGACAGTGGTGTTTGAGAAACTTGGCACTAAATGTTCATGAATTTTTGTTCTCCACAAAATGAATAATCAACATTTTACAAAAAAAAAAAAAATTAAGATCAATTTCAAATGCAAAACCTTTTGAAAATGATACTATCTCTAGAGGTATTATGATTATTGTAATGATAAGAATACAGTGAAAATTCAAGTGCCGAAATTTTAACATTTATAGTTTCAAAAATAAAAACCATTTCATCGAAAACAACCGGTGAGTTGTAAATGTTGCCCTTATTTTTTTGTGTAATATTTTTTCAATTTCTCACATTTATTTTGATTTAACTGTTTAAGGAATTTCACGAATTACCCATAGAACACACCAACGTGACAACATTCGCTACCAGAAACTAGTCATAAAGAGACGATGACTGGACAAAGCAGTGTCCACAGACAAAAATAAAAACACACATTATGACAAAACCAATCGTTGCAGAATAGTGCATACCTGAATATGTTTTGATGTTGTATTGGCTGGTAAATATTGCTCTGGTCGTTGTGCTGCGGCGGTTGATTTTCAATATAATTCAAAGGCGTTCTAACTCCGGCAGGCTGGGCAAGGGCCGACTGTATTCTCTCCAGTATCACGTGCAATTTGTCTACCTCCTGGAGACGTACCGGCGATATTTTCTCCACGCATTCCATGAGCAGCGTGTGGAGTATACTCAATTGTTTGCCAAGGTCGATGTGGCCGTCGAATTCAGTCGAGTGGTCTTGAGGCGTCGAATAACCATTTGGTACGACAGGACTCTGGGAATTGAAAATTAAATTAAACATTGATAACAGTTAGTTTTTTATTATTATTTTTTATTATATAATGGAGTGCACGCTTACAGATATGACTTTTAAGAACGATTTCATCGAAGCCGCCTCGCGTTCCAGAAAGTCGTTCATAAACTCCATGAAATTTTCTTTCCCTTGAAACCGTGTGAAGTTGGCCAAGGTTTGTAACGTCTTTGCTACCAACGTCAAGTTGCGAGCTGCTTTTTCATTCGGATATTCTGTGAAAACCAACGAGTGAGACCAATATGATATTATTAATTAAACAGAGTATATTGATTTTTACCGTGTGTGATGTTGAACAGGCTGGGAGACAATATGGCCGGGCACAAAAATCTCAAGAAAATGCATGCGGAAATTAAATTGTCGCTAATGTCGTGGCGACCGGAACCGTTCATGCGTTCGCGGAACCTGGTGAAGCATTCCCGGAGTTCACTGAAATAAAAACATCGCATATTAGACCCGCGCCAAATCGGTTATTACATTATATATGTGATCAGTTCGTCCTCGACGAAAATATAGCTTACAATGGAAACAGCGTGTGGGAAGAGAGTATGCGATTCCACGTGGTCTCGACGGCGTGTCGCAAATTGTTTTGCTGCTTGGCCAAATTGGAAGCGCTGCCCGCTTTCAACGGATCTACTTCGCAATCGAAACCGGTCTGCATGACGTTCGACACGAGTTCGCTCAGAGTCTCGTGCAAGTACTTTTCGCCCGTCAGCTTCAAATAAGCTTCCATGGCCTTGGTGGCCAACGAATTGCCCCTGAACGTCAACCGGTCGTCTTCGACTTTCTCGATGTCCATCATCACGATGTCCGACAGAAATTCTTTGGCCAAATTCTCCTTCTGCATCACGTGGACCAGAGCTGTGGCGATGTCCTCTTTGGCTTTGACGCCGACGACGGGTTCCAATATCTCGCAAATCGTTTTGTAATCCGTTCTCAGATACTGTCGGGAAAAAAAACCAAAAAACGAGTCAAACACCGGCGGAGAAGACTATAATATGGAATGAATTATGTTACCTGTAAAAATTCTTGATACACCTGTACGGGCAATATGTCTACACTCTGAAAACGGCATTTGACCCTCAACGACGGAGGGTCTTTTAGGTTCTTCTCCGTAGTCACCGGATACCATTTCTCCGTCAGGAATCTGGACGTGACGTCGTGCACGGGAATGCTGACGGTACCTGTGTGCGGGGCAACAACACAAAAACATTAATCGTCGATTGTTTGTTTCGTTTCTATCATCGACGAGCCTCGGAGAAGAAGTTTTATGACCTACTGCGTTTTTTCCGATTTGTCGAGATTTTCGGGTAACGAAACTAATGTTACTTACGAAACCGCGAACAGAGATAAAATCGATAAAAAAGTAATATCCGTCGAGTCGATTTTTTCTATCTTTTACAACTTTCACGTCGTCGTGAACACGCGTAAAATCGACGAATCGGAAGAGTATGATAATTTTCATAACTCCGGCACAGTAGGTCGCGAAATATAAAACACGTCTATCGACGACGGATCTTCACTACCAACGTACCGACTAAGAAACTCTTGTCCTTCTTCTTCTTTCGCTCGCCCTCCCGGTACAGGTGTATGTTTATGACGTTCACTTGAGGTAGACTGGTGAAGTCGAAATGTTCGCCCCAAAAGCACAGTTCGGCTTTTTGTTTCGACGAGGTGCGCGCGAACAGAGTTTTGTCCAGACACAGCTCGCAAAAGTATCTGTAAGAAAACACATCGGTCAAGTAAAAATCAAGTACGCAGTTGATAATTTCAAAACGATATTTATTGTTATTTTTTTTCTCCAGAATGAAACACGATTGAAAACATAGTTTCGACAAAGAATTTCATTAATTCGTGCGCGGACGGATTCGAGAAACGAAACTTAATAATTTCCCGATTATTTACTTTGAAGGCGTATTCGGCCAACCGCGTGAAAGGTAAAAATATAATAATACTTTTGAGAAAAACTGTTTATAACTTTAATTGAAAATATTATCTCCAGACAGGTTTCGCCGCGATATACCTGACGCTTGAATTTTTCAAATCGTCCTAAAAACCGCCGATATTATATGAAACAAAGCGGATTACTTCAATCTCGACGAAAAGTAGAAGAAAAGCGATTTCAACAGCGATTTAAATCGAGTCGACGTCGTCGTCTCGTCAGAAGAAAAACATTTGTATTTTCAAGGCGTCAAATATCGTCTTCGTTATTATTATTATTATTACTACGCGTATACAATACCTTTTTTTGTTGGCCAACCCTTTGGCCTCGAGAATCCAGATTTTCAGCGCGTTCTCCGTGCGACGTATGTGCTCCTGATCGGGCTGAACGGACTTTCTCAGGCTGCGAAAAAAAACACACACACAAAAGATTACACTAAGGAACACACAGACACGAAAGAATAACGGGTGCAGCGAATTCGGTCGGCAAACAGAACGCAAAAGTTTAGAAAAACATGATTTCACGTCACGCATCGGGGCGAGGCCCTCCGCCGACCCCGATTTTCGGTCCTCCCTCGCTCCCAGACAATTTGGGCTATTTAAGAGGCTACAATTTGGACGAAAAAGACGTAACGACCGACCTGTAGACCCATTTGTCGCGTTCTTCCGTGGTGCGGCACGAGAAGTAGAAGTACCTCGTGTTGCCCGCGGGCAAGGTCACTTGGAAACAGTTCTCCCGGCCCAGCACCGAGGGATGCAGCGGTTTGATTTCCACGCCGCCGCTGCTCAGGTCCAGCGATTGCATGATGCTCTGCGACTGGCCGGAAAGGAGCGATTCGTGCGAGCGCGACGTCCTCAGGCGGGGTCCGCCGCCGCCACCGCCGCCGACGCCGCCGGGGCTGGAGTTCCTGCCGAAAAAACAATACGATAAAAACCTGAGGACGAAAAGCGCGCGACGTTGTTTCGCACGCCACTTATTTCGACCAAATGGTCGATATTATCGTCATCCAATCGAGGAGCGCGTTTCACTCCTTACCCATCGGATTCCAACGTCTTTTTTCGCTCCAACTTCGTAACGCTCTTGGTCCGTTTCAGCGGGTTCGATCTGAACGACCGTTTCGAGAAGAAATTCTGTGGAAACAAAAAACAATACGTTACACGTCGCAAGAGAAATTGGAAAATCAACGCGTATTATAATACTCCGACACGTTTTTGTCGACGCTTTGCGCGTTTCATGAACACAATACGCGCGTAATCATATAACCGAGCCGAATGACCGGGCTCGGCAGGTGAAAAGGCGTCGAGTGCCGAATATCATTATTATATTCAAAGGTATCTGTATAGGTATGTAAATCGATCGGAAAGTCGGTCGCCATAACTCGCGATCCAATGCGAATATTTTAGTTGTTTTTTTTTTTTAATGTAATATATACAAACTCCTACTCAAACCGATATGGACATACGGTATACAACTCTGGGGTGCAACTAAAAAGACCAACTCAAACAAAATCCAAATCTTCCAATCAAAATGTCTCCGTCAAATAACTAAAGCACCCTACTATGTATCTAACGACACCCTACACAAAGATCTAGCCATTCCAACAGTCCAAAACGTCGCAAAAACTTTCTACAAACGCACACACTCCAAGTTCCACTGCCATCGTAATCCCTTGATCTCAGAGCTATCTACCAACGCTATTCCTGGTGACCCCAGAAGGCGTCTAAAACGTACCTGGTGTCGTGACCTTCTAATCTAAAATTGTTATACCTCTACCTCCCTTCAATTTTGTAATCCCACCCTCTCTTACTAGCAAATTAAAATCCTAGCCTAAAATCCTAACCTTAGTGCCTCCAACGGGAGGCCTCTTATCTCCAGCCACTCAAGCCATACCACCTCCATCACATGCGCTTATTATAAAAAAAATTTATAGATTGTGTATACTAAAAATAAAGGGAAAAAAAAAAAAATGTAATATATAAGTAATGGGGCTTTCTTTTACAATGATTTTCAAAAGATAAAAATTTCTAAAATTCTAAGATCATTTTCGAGAGTGCTCTCTCTATGGCTTGTTTTATTCGTTGAAAATAATATACCCACTTTATTATTTTAGTAACACATTTTTTGTCTTTCTAGATTGAACGATGGAATTTTTCAAAACAAAATCTCAACAACTATCACAAAATATGCTCCTCGGTACATGGGAAACCACAACATTTTAGTTGACAGACTAAGACAGCGACACGAATAATTGACAATGGGAAAAACATTGGATCAAGCCTGCAACGTTTAATGTTTGACCCTGTGCCTCGTTGATATGGCCATTGCAAAGCATTACATTTCTTTTGTCGACTAATAAAACTAAGATTATTTACTATTATATACTTGATCTCAAATATTGTAAATATGTTTGAAAATTCCAATTAATATTTCTTTTGTAATTTTAAATATATAAATTTTTTTTCTCTCTAGTTTCATTTTATATTCTATAATAATTAATAATTAATAATACTGTACATAATTCATTAATTGAAAATTTTTATTGTTTTTAGATTTTTTCTTTTATTTTTCTTGTAAAACATGATACACTCTCTATCTCAACACAAACTTTGCTTAAAGAGATAGAAAAAAATCATACTATTGTTATTATAAATTTTTATTGTTATTAATAACGATTTTAAATGAATAACAAAAAAAATTATTTAAATATGTAACTATTATCATTGTATTGTTATAATTACTGTTGTATTACTATTATTAATATAACTATTAAAATATTTGTAACTGTCATTATTGTTAGGGTTGTAATTACTATAATAATTATATTATTAAAAATGTATAACTATATTGAAATATTTGTAACTATTATGATTATTACTGTTATTACTTTCACTATTAGATAAATTACTGTAATAAAAACTATTATTTAGACTGTTATTTTTACCCTTTTCAACCCCTTTTGGGGTTGAATTTCGGAATATCCTTTCTTCAGGGGTCTCAACTATATAAAACAAAACTATTGACCAAATTTTATACTTGGAGGAAACTTTTTTCCAGTTTTACCCTATTAAAAACCCCTAAGGATTGGATTTTCGAGACGTACTATAGCTAAAAACCTTCCCCGAGATTTGGCCAATCCATTGGTGAAAACCGTACTCAAATCCACCCAGTACTTTTCGAGTTATGCGCGTACATAGAGAAAAAAATGGCATTATTATTACTATTATTTATTATTACTATTACTTATTATTACTATTATTTTGACTGCAAAACGGCGAAAAATAGTCGAAAAATCGAGAATTTGGTACCAGGAGTTCAGGAGACTATGTGTCGGTTTTCGCGACGATTTCTCTGCTACAGTGCTGCCATCTAGCGGCGACCAATATTTATTATTACTATTATTTTTCTCTTCAAAACTGCGAAAAATAGTCAAAAAATCGCGATTTTGTACCAGGAGTTCAGAAGGTAGTGCGTCGTTTTTTCTCAACAATTTCTCCGCTACAGTGCTGCCCTCTAGCGGTAATCAATATTGAGTATTGCTATTATTTACTCGGCAAAAACGACGCACACCTCCTGAACTCCTGGTACCAAATTCTCGATTTTCGACTATTTTTCCCCGTTTTACAGTCAAAATAATAGTAATAATAAGTAATAGTAATAATAAAGCCCTTTTTTTCTGTTTGTGAGCGCATATCTCGATAAGTACTCGGTGGATTTAAGTTTGGTTTTCACCAATGGATTGGCCAAGTCTCGGGGAAGGTTTTGAGCTGTAGTACGTCTCGAATATCCAACCCTAAGGGGTTTAAAAAGGGTAAAAGTGGAAAAAAAAGGCCTTATTATTACTATTATTTATTATTACTATTATTTATTATTACTATTACTTATTATTACTATTATTTTGACTGTAAAACGGGGAAAATAGTCGAAAAATCGAAAATTTGGTACCAGGAGTTCAGGAGGTGTTGTCGTTTTTTCGCGGTGTCTGATTATGTTAGTTAGGTTGCCTATCCAAAACTCCTGACACCGGTGGACGATTTTTCACCGACTGATTCGTCGGAAAATGAGTAAAAATCCCCGAATTTTCATATTTTGGTACTGGGAATTCCTTAGTTATCGTCCAAATGTCACTTTCCACTGTACTGCGCATAAGTTTTTTGAGTGACAGATGTCCTGTTGACGTTTTGGTCCCACGCGCAGATTTTTTTTTTGTATTATTACTATTATTTATTATTACTATTACTTATTATTACTATTATTTTGAATGCAAAACGGGGAAAAATGGTCGAAAAATCGCGATTTCGTACCAGGAATTCAGAAGGTGTAGCGTCGATTTTGCCGAGTAATTGAGAGTAATAATAAATATTTGTTGCCGCTAGATGGCAGCACTTGAGCGGAGGAATCGTCGCGAAAAAAACCACGTCACCTCCTGAACTCCTGGTACCAAATTTTCGATTTTTCGACTATTTTCCCCGTTTTACAGTCAAAATAATAGTAATAATAAATAATAGTAATAATAATGCCCTTTTTTTCCGGTTGTAAGCGCATATCTCGCAAAGTACTGGGTGGATTTAAGGTAAGTTTTCACCAATGGATTCGCTAAGTCTCGGGGAAGGTTTTGAGCTATAGTACGTCTCGAATATCCAACCCTAAGGGGTTTAAAAAGGGTAAAAGTGGAAAAAAAAAGGCTTTATTATTACTATTATTTATTATTACTATTACTTATTATTACTATTATTTTGACTGTAAAACGGGGAAAATAGTCGAAAAATCGAAAATTTGGTACCAGGAGTTCAGGAGGTGACGTGGTTTTTTTCGCGACGATTCCTCCGCTCATGTGCTGCCATCTAGCGGCAACTACTATTTATT